>VZTI01005358.1:88-10833 GCA_013397865.1 Struthidea cinerea | reverse complement strand
GGAGAAACACAGGGTAGTGGGAGGGGGGTTGGTAGTTACCTTGCATAGCCAGAAGACAGAGACTTAAGAGCATCATAAAAATCCACCACAATTTCATTCAGTGGAAAGAGGTATTTTAGCATAACCCTGTTTTCATCAATGTACAACATATCTTTCTGGACTGCCCTACGATCCTAGACAAATAAAAATTGTTTCAGTTTCCCTTGAAATTTTCTACAAAAAAAAATACAAAGCAAATTAAAATAAATAGCAATCAAGCTACACAAGAGTTCCTGTACTTAAGCCCGGAAATAACTTTCTTATTGGTAGTTTGCTGAAGTCCCAGGATAAATTGCAGCACTGTAACAAATAAAGTGGTTATAACTTAACTGGACATACAATTCAAGCCTTTCCTTTCTAAATGCTGAATTTCTGAAATCCCTAGCAGCTTCTGCTTACTGCTGCCACAGTAGGACTTGCAGGGTCATTCTCTTTCCTCCCAGGAGGGTGTTCTTAACATTATTTTAGGAATTCTTTTTAATAGATTTTATTCTTCACTGTATTGACATGCAAGTACTGTACTGCTTTGTATTATGCATTTCAAAATGTTAAAATCTAAGAAAAGTATTGTGAAGAAATAATATAAACACAATATGCACGGCAGTTAAAACATTTTCAATTACAAGTACTTCAAATACAGTTAGGCAAATGTGTTTGGCCATCACTATCCTAAATTTACTTTCAGTGAAGTACTGAAAAAAATACATGAACACAAAGTCAAGTGTTGGCAGAAGCTGTATTTCCATGAATATACTTCTAAAAAAACCCAATACATCTTATTCCCCTGCTACAGACTCCATTCTTTCAGGAGAACAGAACTAGCTATGAATCAGTCTAGTACAGACCAAGCACTTTGTTGTCACTGAGCTTCATCACTAACTTTCAATATATGGATTCTGTAGTTCATAATTTTGCAAATAAAAAGTTAATTATTTTTTATTTTGAAAGTATTCAATAATTACTTCAAAGTACTAATACCTATTATCATACTATCTAGTGTCTTCACTTTAAGTATGAGGTAAAGAGCTTAAAAATGCAAAAGACAAAATTAAAACTATCCACCAACCTGACACAAGGTAATTATTTTCCCAATATATTCATGAGGTGTTACAATAGTACCAAGAACAGTTGGCTCCAAATATTCTGATACTGAAAGTTTATCAGGAAACTGAGCAGGGTTGATAATAGTAATCTGGTCTTTTCCATACTCCTGAAAACAAACAAATAAACGAGATATTGTAAATTTTGGAAGTAAGTAAAATGAACAGCAAAGAAGACAAATATAGCATTGAAAAAATGCTAAAAATGTTTCAATTGCCTGAAAACACTGGTGCATTATGCAACCCCAGTTTAAAGTAAGGATGATTTTAGAAGAGATTTCTATAGAAATCACATACGGAAGTCCCTTATCAGCATATGCTTAAATATCATTATACAGAAACAGTACAGGATTAAGTTTTCACTTGGGATATGACAGAAATACAAAAAGCCTCCCTATCCATCCTTCCAGGTCTCTCTTTCCCCTGTAAATTTAGGATCTTCCTTCTTGCTTCATCCTGATCCTCTAAGTTACTAAGACACAGCTTCAAAAGAAGACCTGCTCTGAATACTTTAGAGTTCAGTGGTAGGGACTTTATTCTCTAAGTAGAACTTTGTGTTCAGGCTCCCTCACATGCTGAAGGGGATTTAGAAATGCAGGTTTTGATTCCTGTGTAAGTGCTTTCATTACCTACATTTTCCAGTCCAACATCCCAATAAGGGCTAGAGTTACCCTTCCAAAGTTAAAAGAAGGTTATGCTGCTTATCGTGTAAATGCAACTTCCCTCTGCTTCACATGCCAAAGATGCAACTTCCCTCTCCTCCAGACACTAAAGCAAATGATTACATCATTTCCACTGACAGGGACCCAACTTCCAGCATTGCTTGAAAAGAATCCCACATCAACAGTCCAGAATCACTTACACACCAAAGGTGTAAACTACTTCATTCATAGCTGCTATACTGCCTAAGAAACCAAAACCACCAGAGAGATAAAAGGTCTATGCCTCACACCTTGCAAGTACAGCAACCTTTCTTACACAAGTTTTTATTAATTTACAGAATAATCAGCCAGTCAACTTGCAGCCTCCCCTGTCAGCAGGTGCTCTAAGTCCAGCTCTTTATAACACTCGAACACAGTAATTCTATTTGCACCCAGTTTAATGAAGTTAGCACATGCCTGTTTAACTATGATCAAAAAATCTCAGTTTCTTTCACCAGCCCCTGCCAATCTACAGCAGCATTACAAGCTATTCCTAGAAACATTCATGTTTTCTGATGGATAAAGCCTGGAAGATTATTTCACCTGCTTTTAACACAGTCCAGTCAGGAATAACTTAAAAGAATACAGCAAGGTATGTGTCCTATACTCCCATTTTCAAGGAAAAGTATAAGACATAAAAAGAGAGTGCTTGAAGTGAAAGGGGAAAGAACATCCTTAAAAAAAAATACAAGCTATTTAAGTAATATACTAGTGTTTCTGACGCTTACTGTAAAATACAGTACTAGCCTACATTTAAAAAGAGACTCTAGATGTTTATCATAGGAGGCTTTTAAACTGCTATTTACATAATTTTTTAATGAAATTTACATACCTTTATCAACTTCGCTGAGGAAAGAACAGCTTTATATGGAACTGTAGGTGCAGTCAAAATAACAGACATGTTATACTCTTGCTCCAAACGTTGATTAAAGACTTCCATATGTAGAAGACCAAGGAAACCCAATCTGGAAAACAAATACACTGTTGGTAAAAGTATTGTGTATCTCCTGGAATTTCACAGTGGTCTTTTTCATCCTCCAGCATGTTTACAGTGCTAATATGGCAATATCAGGCAGAGCAAACAACCTCCAAGGGACCAAATAATCCTACAGTTGAATAATATGAGTCTTGGAGAACAAAAACTATTAATCACAAAAAATTTCATTCTCTGTGCAAACAGAGAATGTAAGAAAATCAAATGTTTTTGATCTTTATCTATCATTAATTTGAATTACAGCTCCTAATTTTTGAATTAAGTTTAATTCTACCTTCAGTTTACTTAAACAGGCATTCTCATTTTATGAACAGTTTCAAAAATGAAAGCAGCACAAAAACCTCACCTCCATCCAGCTCCTAAGGCAAGGCTACTGTCACGATGAACAGTTACACTGGAGTCATTCAATGTCAGCCTTTCCAAAGCACTTTTCAGATTATTATATTCTGTTTGATCTATAGGATACATTCCTGTCAAAATATATTAGATAGAAGTGATGTGACAGAGAGCTTTAGTTGCTATGTACTTAGCTTTCAAATACGCTGCTTACAGTTAACAGAGTAATAAAATCAGGAATAGTTTACTTTTTGCTCCATCTGCTTTTAAATGTGAAAAACAAGAGGATTCTTTTTTCCTCAAAAAAAAATAGTCAAAACATAAGAAAGTTTTAGATTACCTCAGAATTAGCATCTAAACCATAATGGCAGGATCACTGTACTCATCAAATCCTTCACATTTGTGGAAGATTCACAGTTGAGTATAACCACTGTTTTGCAGTGTAAATGTATATAGCTTAGGCATGCATGAATAAGCAGACAGACTTCACTGAGATGTTCCCTCAAAGCTAAGAGTGAGTGAAAAATAAAAAGTACTTCAAAGTTGCAAATATTTCTCTATTTTTTTGAAATTAATAAAAAACAGCTGTTTGTATAACTACTGCCTGAAATAGATACTACTGTATCACTTTTCACATCCTTGTATGTTTAGAAAATGTAGATTACATCAAGAAGCAACACACATGCACACAAAAACATTATTTACAAGATTACACTTTTTGACACTCACTGAGAGACTGCCTAGTCTCTATGTTCAAGTGAGTTTTTACACACTGCTCCACAAATCTAGAAAATTATTTACAGAATTTCCTTCTAAAGCTACCTTCTGTAGCATTTGTAGTAGTTACTGAAGCTAGTGGGAACAGCTCAACAGAACTATTCGAGCTCAAAAAGTCAAATATTTTACAGGATCATTCTGAGTATTAGCTCTGGCAGTTTACCATGTTTAACGAAAATGAAACAGCTGCTAAGTTTTAAAAGAAGAAAAACCAAAACAATAATTGCAGAAACCTGATTAGCAAGACAAAGAATTCCCTCCATTTTTTTTTTAAATTTCAATCCTTCGTTTCCAGCTATGAAGAGTTTAATGGCATAGAAACAATAATCACGGGCAAAAATACATGTTTGTCTTGTATTCATATAAAACCAGTCAGCAATTATTACTAATCCTGTTAAGTCACAGGGGAAACACACAAACTACATAAATGATGCACCGCAGCTAAAATTCTAATCCTCCCGACTCTTAATATACACATCTTCTTTTAAAAGCTCTAACAGCTCTTACTCTTGTTATTGGAAAAAGTAACTCCACTTTATATTGATTTACTCCTCACCTGCAAAAACCATTGGCTTCGCTGACTTAAAGCCAGGCAAAGGCTCCACTGGCTGTTTATACAAAAACAGTGTGTCTCCTATTTGGGCTTCCGCTACTTCTTTCATTCCAGCAATCAGGTACCCCACCTGTCCTGCATAGCTAAATAAAATTGTTATTATATGGACATGATTCTTGGCATTAGCAATATTTTTACTATTTTCCTACTTGATTAAGCCCAGCCAGAGATTCAAATAAATCACCTCCCTAAAAGCCTGTATCCAAAGTCCAGAAGTGAGATTTGTGTCATCTCTGAATTGTGAACTGTCTCAACTAGTTCTATTTCTCTTACAGCTGAACAGTACATTTATGATCCTGGATTTTGAATACTGTTATTCCCAGTTTAAAAGCTGGACCTAGACCCTTGAGAAGCTCCTTCTGATACGAAGAAGCCAGAACAGTTCCCAGCTGCCAGCACAGCAAGTTTCATATACCAATAGGATGAAACTAGATAAGCACTTTCCATCAGCACATCATACTAATAGGAGGGGAACACATGGTAAATATTGAGCCAAACACAGTGTACTGGTTTTGGCTGGGATGGAGTAACTTTCTTCAAAGCAGCCCTGTATGAAGCTGTGTTTTGGAACTGTGACTAAAACAAGTGCTGATAACATACCAATGTTTAGGTATTGCTGAACAGGCCCTCTGGGTCATCTTTCCAAAGTAGAAGTTACTTGTAGACTAGCAGGACATCAGTCTGCTTGTGGGAGGTGGTGAATAATGGACCGTCTTTGCATCACTTATTTTTATCTCTTTTTTTTTCCCACCATTTATTAAACTGTCTTTATCTCAATCCACAAGTACCTCCTCAATTCTGATCCTCATCCTGCTATGGTTGGGGGAGTGAGTAAGGGGCTGGCTGGGTTCAACCCACCAGACATGGTAATGTAATCTGAGAACCCTCCCAATAAAGTCATTAACACATATTTGAATGCAAACTGGTAAAACTTCTCCACTAATTCTAAGTACCTGATTTTCTTCCCACTGCTGTCATGAGAAGCCAGTTTCTGGAAGCTGTTGTATTCATGGATTTTAAGTTTTCCACCCTCAAAATATGCTGCAGCAATAACTAAGATGAAGCCCCATTCCCTTCCACTCTCAAACAAGGCAGTTCCTAGAAATAAATTGGACAGCTGAATAAGAATATCGAACACTAGCCTTTAAACACCTAGCTGTCCAGATGTTCCATGTACTATAGAAGATAATGGATTCCTCCCACAGCAATGCCCAAAAAGCACTCCCCAAAACCTTTTGCCTCAGCGTGCCCAAAATAAAAATTGACACAGAGCATTACATTGCAAATAATAATTATAAAAAACCCTACCACCAAAGAACAAGAACAAAAACCTAGACATCTCCCTACACATTTTTACCTCTCAAAGCAAAAACCAAACAGAAACACAGGATTTTGTAGCTTACCCCAATATATGATTTGTTCCACTGTAAGAAGTTTTTACTTACAGCTTATGTGTTGGCTGTTCATCTGGAGTCAAAATTCCAACTTCATTAACTTCGTATCTTTTCTTTGTGTGTGCTGACACAATTTTATGTCCTTTTGCAATCTCCCCACCAAAGAGGGCAATGTTAGCTATGACACCTCGGTAGTGGTCAAAGGTAGAGTCAAATACTAAGGCTTTCAATGGATCAGCAGTATTACATTGGGGTCTGTCACCAAAAAAACCAAAAAATTATATATTATGCAGTGTGTTTCCATTCAATATTGAATGAGCAAGTACACCCACCCCAAACACTTTCATAGAATCATACCAGGTTGGAAGGGATTTCAAGGATCACCTGATCTAACTTTTCTTGGCAAAAAAACAATCTTAACAAGACGGCCCAGCACCCTGCCCAAACAAATCAGAGTGTCCAACATTGTGGAATCCACTACTTTCCTGGAGAGATTATTCCAATGGCTCTTTGTAGCTACTGTTAAAATACCAGACCATGGCAAAAGGTCTCCCTTAAACCTTCTTTTCTCAAGGCTGAACAAGCCCACTTTTCTCAGCCTTTCCTCACAGAGCAAGCTACCCAGTCTTTTGATCACCTCTGTGGCCCTTCTGTGGCCCCTCTTCAGCCTGTCCACATTTTCTGCATAGCAGGGACCTAAACTGAACACAGTATTCCACACCGACCACCACTGAGCAGAGTGGGATAACGACTTCTTCATCTCTGCTGGTGATGTCCTTGTTGAGGCAACCCAGCATGCTGTTGTCTTCCTTTGCTGCAGCAGCACACTGTTCACTCATACCAACTTTGTTGTCCATAAGGACCCCCGGGTCGACTTCCACAGAGCTGCTACCCAGCTAGGTAGATTCCAGCCTGTGTTGCACTCCTGAATTATGTATTCCCAGATGCATGACCTTTGCCTCTGCTGGTTCCAATTTCATATGGTTCTTGTTAGCCTACTCTTCCAGCCTATCTAGGTCTTCCTGCAAAGTGGCTCTCCCTTTTTGAAGTGTCTACTTCCCCTCTCAGTTTGGTATCACCGGCAAACTTCACTAGGGTACACATCCCAACTTCCAGATCACTTAGGATGATATGAAACAGCATTGAGCCCAGTACTGATCCCTGGCAGACCCTATTTGTGGCCAGTCTGAAAAAGAGCTATTTATCACCACCCTCTGGGTGCAGCCTGTCAGACAGTTCCCCACCCACCACACAGACCACTCTAGACTGTAACACAGTGGTTTCTCCCGGAGTCTCTGAGAAACATTATCAAAAGCCTTAAAGATCCAGGTAGAGAGAAATCCAGGTAGACAGTGTCTATCACTTGCACCAATAGCAGGTTACTTTACTGTAGAAGGTGATCAGATTTGTCAAGCATAATTTGCCCTTGGTGAATCCCTGCTCGCTTTTCCCAATCACATACTTCATCTGACTTGTGATACCCCCAGGAGGATTTGTTCCACGCCATTTCTAGGGACTGCAGTAAGACTATGGGCCTATAAATTCCTGGATCCTCCTTTAAGCTCCTCTTGTAGATGGGACATTAGCATTCTTCCAGTCTTCTGGGATGTCCCCTGATCTCCATGACTTCTCAAAAATTATGAAGAGCAGCTTTGAAATGACACAGCCAGCTGTCCTAAAATCCTCAGGTGGATACTATCAGGGCTCATTGATGTGTAAGGGCCAGGCTCCTGTAATAGCTCACATACCAACTCTTTCTTTGCTGACAGTGGGTCTGTGCATCAAACTGCATTTTTGCTCCCCCGGCCTAAAGCCCAACAGTGCTGGTAAAGACAGAGGTGAAGAAAATGTACGTCTGCTTTTCAGCCTCGCTGGTGACTAATTCACCTCTCCTGTTTAAGCACAAGTCACTATTTTCCTTCTCCTACATCTCTCTGTAAAGTATTTTCTTTAAATCAGATGCGTATTAAGTGTAAAACTACTGCCAATACCGTATAAATGCAACCCATAATTACCTTATAAGGTTAATTAGATACACAGTTAAATACAGACTTACGGTGGGATCTTCTCAATGACCTTTTGAAGAACTTTTTCAACATTTGTTCCCTGTTTAGCAGAAATCTAAAACAAATCCAACAACAATTTTATAAGACACATCTTACATTTATTAATCAAATAGTATCATGTTTACTTAGACAGTTTTGGTGGCCACAGATAGTACTACCCATAAAAGCACTCAAAAGGACACTCTAGAAAGCTATTACTAAGAAATGTTTCTTTGATTGTAAATTGTAGTGTTTTTTCTTTTGTCAATGGCAATTATTGTTATGATAGAAGCAAAAACCATTTATAGACTGACAGAGAAAAAATTTAAAATCTCTGATGCCATTCCTCAAAAAATACTATAATTTTTAGCTGAAAGGTATTTTCTCCACTCTTATAGGAGACAAACTTTAAAGAAATTCATATGTCAGACAAAAACAGGCAGACAGATATCATCCTCTTAATTTACTACACGCACAAGTCATTCATTAGTTACAAAGTAGATATATTATCAGCCCTGTTATAAAACTTAGAGCTCTTACCCTTATACATTCATCTGTAGGGATATCAAACAGCTTCTCAATTTGTTTTTCAACTCTTTCAGGGTCTGCATTTTTCAAGTCAATCTGCAAAACAACAAACTGCTAAATACACAATCAATCATGTCTCCCACATCATCCAGTACTGTAGTTTTCAAAAGTACAACAAAGAGCCTTTATGTATTTATGAGGAAATATTGTCTGTCTTTAGGAAAATATCAATATTCATTTCATAAAGTCTTCCTTCCTTGATTTCAGGAAGGATCCCATCTGTAACTAGTCTAGTTTTGGCTTGTTTCATTAGGGAAAACACCTTTGTCCAAGAGTTGGTAAAAATCTTTAGTTAACAAAGTAATTTGAAATCATTAAGTGCTACCTACACTGTTTATATGTTCAAATATTAAGTACAATATAAATCTACAACAAGCAATTGACATAAGCTGAGCAGTAATTAATCCTGTGATTCCAAAAACACAGACCTCAAAATTGTATACAACATAACACTTGAATTTCATTTAAAACTAAGACTAGGCTTTTAAAATACTGAGCTCCTATTCATGTCATTTCCTCAGTATCAATGAACTTTTATCATCACCAATTGCAACTGTAAACCCAGCACTGCAAAGTCCACCACTAAGTCATGTCCTTAAGTGCTATGTTTTTTAAATACCTAAATGTATTTCGTGAAATTAAAAATTTCATAGTGGTTACTGTAGTATTTTACACAGACAGCAAATACAGAAAATTCCTTTTACATTCTAGCAATGTTATATATAAAACCAATAAATATTATAATAATTTTTTTTTTGTTATATACTTCTATTTGAGGTTACATTTCTGATCAGTCTTATACACATTTAAACAACCCAACTACTTAATAGAAAACACTAGAAACTTTATTACCTTATTTATGACAGGAATTATTGAAAGCTGTGCTTCAAAGGCAAGATAGAAGTTTGCCACTGTCTGAGCCTGAATACCCTAGAAAATAACATTATAAGGTTTAACACAGAAACCTCCTCACTTTTGGCATAGCTTTGGGGAGTATTTTTAGGCATACTATACAGTTTAAGATTACTTTGCTATTCTATCAACTCTTTCATTTAGGAGATGCATAAGTAAAAGGTGTTTGATAATATGCAACTGCTGAGAAACAAAACAACTTTCCTAATTATAATTTCTCGTAATCTGAATATAAAGAAACAAACCAATAATATTGTATCTGTGACCACTTCAATGGAATTATTTATAGGTAACATAGTATTACAGATACATTATGCGCCAAGTACATATTTTTCTGCATGCTAGGATGTTGGCTATTCAGAAATAAGTAACAGGTACCTCAAAGAATAGACTTTTTAGTTCTCAACAAACTATTTACAAATGGACTCTGACAAAGAAAAAGAGATGTTTATGATGGTGATAAGACTATAGTTACTCCACAGAGCAGGGACGTACCTTCAACTTACCATGCTAATGAACAAGACTGTCATAAATGTAAAGCTATAATTGGTCTTTTGCTCCATCTGTGACATCTTTCACTTAATTAACTGTTTACCTGTTTTATGTTAATGGTTTAATTGTTAATGTTAATTGTTGAGACAGTTGTTGATATTAATGTTAATTACCATTAATGCTGCTAAAGGGCTGCTCCGTCAAGGCCAGTCTATCCCCGACATTCCCAGGAGCAGCCCTCTCTCCTATAAGTTTATTGTTAACTTTAAAGGTTTTAAAGGCTACCTCCTTGCCACAAGTCGATCCCGGACACTCCCAGAGGTAGCCTCGACTCCCCCAAGTTCATGTTATAATTGTTAATATTGTTCTGATAATGTTTTATGGATGTTTAAGAGACTCTTATATAATCTTTATTTAAGCCTTTGGTTTCCCTGAGTTGGGGGTTTGAGCCAGCTCCACTGGGCTTCCTAACGGCCACTTACCAAAAACAGCCCTCAGCTGCCACCCCTGTAACTCACCCCCATGGCAACGCGGAATACCAATGAGGAGCCTTCCCGCCTTTTGCTCAGAGGCAATGACATCAGCCTGCTCTCCCCTAGACACCAGAGCCGACTGGTGGGAAGGCCGTACCTCATCCCAGCGAGCACCAACCAGCTGGAGCCGTGGGGGCCGGACAGGGGCGGGCAGTTGGGAGAACATCGGGCTATAAAAAGGGCAGTGCACCTCTAAATCTCGCTTTTTAGCCTTGGCTTGT
>VZTI01005356.1:52988-143157 GCA_013397865.1 Struthidea cinerea | reverse complement strand
AAAAAAACCCACCGACTTACACCACGTTGTAGAAGATGGCACCGGCTTCTCTCTCAGGGAAAAACAAAAAAAAAAACTGGAGATTCACGCAGCAGGTCGAGCAAACAGATGAGGACCTGGCGACTTGTCCGGTGTCGATCTTCTCTCCACAGCAGATGAAGTAGGTGGGCCAGAGCCTGCTGGCGTGCCCTCTCTCCCTGGCTTGGCCTTCCCAAGGCTTGGGGCCGAGACGGAGCGGCCCCTCTCTCCTGCTGATCCCGACTGACTCCTCTCCCGCAGGTCCCATTTTCTCTGATCTCCGACTAAACAAGCTGTCCAATTCACCTCAAAAAACTGCCGCAGAATTGCTGCTGCAGCTTCTCCAAGACCAGGAAAGGGAAAAACTTCTTGCCTGGGCTAACAAAACCGAGCTAGCCAAGCAAAACCCAGACCGCACTGCAGCCCCGGACGCCTGGGAAGTGAGGCTTTGCAAAAGCCCGCCAAAGAGCCCAAGGCTTCCCCCTCCCCCGGACCTACCTTAAAGATACAGCAGCCGTTTTTGGGCGTAAAGCAGAGGATCAGGGAGTAGACTGTCATCATAAATCACCCCAAGACAGAAGATCATCTTTTTTTTGTCCCTATTTATCTGTGCCTTGGCTGTGGAAAGACTGTCCAAGTCTGTGGACAGATTCGAAAGAGTAGCAAATTAAAGAGGAAATGTCCCATGCCCCACCAGCACGGACCAGAGTCTCTGCTATTGGGAGCAAGTGCCCCCTGCTTGAGACAGAGGGGACACACCACCAGGTAACCTGTGGTTTTTCCTGCATGGCCACAGAGAGGACATGAGGAAGTGGGATGGAAAACCCACCTCTGCCCTGGCACCACAGGTATGAGTTGAGAGGGAGAACAACCAGCATAGGAAATTCTTCAAGGATAAATGCCATTCCAGTCTCCGGTGGGGAAGTCCTCAGAGGCAATAGGAGGGATGACGTTGCTTCGGTTCCTCTTGAAGGGACATCCAGTTCACATTTTCAAGAAGTGAGCGTGGAGTACTATGGCCAGAACCAGAGGGGCCCTGCCTCCAGCCAGGTGGAGGAAAGGGACAATCGGATCTATTGGACTGTGTGGATCCATGGCACATCAGAGCCACAAGCATATAAGGCTTTAGCTGACACTGCTGCACAGTGTACCCCCATTCCATCAAGATATGGAGGGGCAGAATCCAGCTCCGTTTCTGGGGTGACAGGAAGATCCCAACAGCTGACTGTACTGGAAGCTGAAGTGAGCCTGACTGGAAATGAATGGCAAAAACAGCCCATCGTGACTGGCCCAGAGACCCCGTGTATCCTTGACACAGATTACCTCGGGTGAGGGTATTTCAAGGACCCAAAGGGGCATTGTTGGGCTTTTGGGAGAGCTGCTGTGGAGACAGAGGAAATTAGACAGCTGAATACCTTGCCTGGTCTCTCGGAGGACCCTTCTGCAGTAGGACCGCTGAGGGTGGAAGAACAACAGGTAGCGATCGCTACCACAACAGTGCCCTGACAGCAACACCGCACCAACCAGGACTGTGGGACCCCACCCATGGGATGAGTCGAGAACTGGAGAGCCAGGGAGTGCTCAGCAGGACTTGCTCACCCTGCAATAGTCCTGTATGGCCTCTATGTCATTAATAGCACAAGTGTCCTTTACTGCTTTCCAAATACATCTCAGAAGATGTTGTACTAGAATCTACCTCTTGTCCTTATTTATAAACTGCAAAAAAGGTCACCAAGAAGTAGATGATTAGCATGAGTCTTATTCTGTAATAAGAATATATATTGTCATGATAATATACAGAGTGAAGCATACAAATCCCTTCTCATCTAAAATGAGAAGACAGCCTGGAGTAAATCCCAACAAATTACATCTTTCATATTAACACAGATGAACTTGCTGCTGCTGCTAAATTTCTCTTCAGTTCAACTGCTTCTTTGCAAACTTCTGTGTTACTTCCAGACTTTGCATCTGACTGCCTTGAATGGCATTTGGCCATGGTTTCCTACATGTGGGGAGACCAGCTGCCCACGTGCTTCTGGAATGAATCTTTTCCACAGGGCAAACAGTTTTGCAACACTTTACCATGCTGAGATAACAAATAATTAAGCAGTTTCTTCATAGATATGAAGATAGGACTTGTGGTCTTCCTTAAAGACCATTGTCTGTACTGAACTTTCAAATGATCCACAGCAGTATTCCCAGAAACTTGTGCTCTGTGTGCAACCCAGAACAAATAGAAGTCACATTCATCCCAGTATTACCACTCTTGTGATCTCAGCGGACCTAGAAGACCAAATGTCTGGAGGAGACACTTCCGGTGTGGACCTGCAAGCACAGCTAACTACTCCACTTTCCTGCTCTTTTCTCCCATGGAGGCTGGAGTACTGTTTGCAAACTGAAATGGTGCTGTTGCTGCATCCCCCGGGCACTTCCCTGCTCTGTGCAAGCTTGCGTATTTCTTCCATACACGGTGTAAGCTTTGCAGTTTCAAAGATCTAATCTAATAATAGATTGGTCTACATTTGTGGCATTGCCAGAAAAAGGCATATGTTGTCAGGCAGTCGAAGTCAGCAACAGTGCTTAAGTAGAAATGTGCTTAAACATTGAGAAGGCAGAAATCCAAAATAATCCGTCCAAGGTTTGGCTATTAGGAAACTAAAAATACTGTCTTCCTACAGACAGGGTTTCCATGTGTACTTAGAGAAATACTGTTTTCCTGATGTCTCAAAATTATTAAAGGGCAATTCTATTCCTTTCTTGGCTTTGGTGTGATAATAGAAGATGCTGTTGGCATTCAGCTTACCGAAGACTGGTTTAAGAGGAAAGAGAAATTACTGAAATAACTTGAATGGAAGAGGCATGTGTAGTGGAATATGGGAGAGAGAGATGACTTTGAGTTCCTTTTTTCTATCACACAAGGTTTGCAATTCCAATTTTTCATATTTAGATTTCCTCTGGGAAAAGAAGGAAGCAATGGCTTGAACAAAGTGAATGTATACTGTAAGAACTACTGCTCTTCTCTGTGCTGGTGAAAGACTTTGCTTTTAAATTCAGATGGCTCTGTGGTCCTCCTGACCTTTTACAGAACTGCACTGAGGGGGGATTGGGCTTTGAGATGGTTTATGGAGGTAGGAGGTTTTGACATGAGTTCTGAGGCAGCAATTATGGGATTTCATGTGTACATATCCCTTAAATATTAGCATATTTAGATGTGTGCTCAGAAACTGGCATCTGTCACAAACATACTTCTGCTGGGGTCAGTGTGTGCACACAGACACATATTACCATTCTAGTAAAAAATTATTCCATAAATGCCATCACAGATCGGGAAAAGTTAGGTTTTTAATATTAATGCTTTCTCCTTTAGGACCTCTAGTCAGCATGCATGTGACTTAGTCAGGAAGTAGTAGCAAAGAGTTTTATTTCAGTGACTTCTCTAGGGAATTCATCCACTGTAACAAATACTTCTGCCTCCTGGGACCCACCTGAAGCAGCATCCCAGAAGTCCTTTTTGCCCAGCTTGTATTACCCCTTGCACTGGTAGCAGCCTTGTGCCGTTTAGAAGTGACAGTAAAAAATTGAGCTGCTGCTGTTTTCTGCTTCTTTTGGCACTATTTCTGGAGAGAGTTGAGTTGGTAAATGTGGCTGTCACAGCAGCTATTACCAATGACACAAAATAATTAAGTTGTGGTTTCTATTGTGGTGGGGCCACGTCTGTATTTTATAATGATATGTCTGTGCTAGGAGGAAGTGTTATGCTTGATTGTTGTGATGGATGCTTCCAGGAAAACAGGACAGGTCTCTAAATACTTTCTAATTAGACAGGTCTAATACTTTCCATGTACATGAAAGGCTGTTGGTTACATGGCAGACCACTAATTGAACTGCATGTTGTTTCCTCTCAGTTTCCTGCTGAGGTGATGAGGAGGGCAGCATCCATCTAATTTTTCTCCCTGTTGCTTTTGGAGGGGATAGCGTCTATGTTTGTTCTTTTCAGCCAGTCAAAAGAACACTGAAGCCAAGTTTTCATGTGATTCTTTAATCAAGTGAATGCTTTCATTTTTTGATGTCTTGAACCACCAGTATGGGGTTCCAGACTTTCAGAAGTCTTGAAGATTTTTGGACACACATGCTCAGCAGTGCTGAGAAGCCCTGGTAGTTCCTGGTTCTTGAATCCTGCTGAACTGTGCTTCATGCAGAAATTACACTGTGAACATGCTGTGAAATTGGGGGCCTTGAGAACAATCTCTCTTTTTCCAGTATTTAAAATATTTTCTGTAGGTTGTCTCAGATAAATTGGAGAGTATTGTAATATAACTGTGAAATCCTGCTCTTTGGTTCTTAGAGACACATGCTCTTCCTGTTGCACCCAATTTAGAGGGGAAAATTTCTCCTGGGCTTAGGCAGCAAACACAGTCCATGTGCTCTGGCATTCTCCTGGAGGGGCCAGGAGCCCTGTGGGTGTTGGGGATGCTGCCCGGCACTGTGCTGATGCTCTGCTGAAGGTGAACATGAGTTAGCAAAATGTCGTGCTAACCTTCCTGCCATTGCTGGGGACCAGCTGGATAGAAGCTGGGTTTTTTTCTGTAGATGTTGCTGTACATATGTTGGTGTGTCAGGGAAAAAAAACCTTTTCAACTATATGTGGTGTTAAGCCTTAAGGCTGAAGCTTTTTTTGTTTGTGTGTCTGCAGTGGAAGAATCCCATGTCACATTTGATTTGTATGTCCTGTTAGAGGTGACATTGTGCTAAATGCGGAACAAGCTGGGGATGCTGTGCTGCACGTGACCTGTGATGTCAGAAGATGAGCATGGAGCAGAACAGAGGCCACAGGGGATCAGGCAGGCGGAAGCTCAGCCTTGTGTCAATTGGCTTGATGGTTGCTACCACTCTTCTTCATCAGGAACACCCCAGGAAGGGGAGAGGACCAGCACAGGAAATTGGGATTCTGTCTGCTGGTGGCAAAAGCTTCTGAAGCAGCAAGAAGAGATACTGGGGCTCGGCTGAGAGATTAGATGTCAAACCTTGATAAGGCAAGAAATTTCAGTGGGCAAAAAGGGAAGACAGGTGCATGCATGAACCATGGAAATGCTTTTGGAGGGTGCTGGAGTGAGCAGTCAGTGAGCAAAGCTTTTTCCTCTGTGTCAGTGCAACACAGCAGGTCCTGGATGTGATGGGAAGCCTTAAGGGATATGGTAAGAGAAGTAACTAAGTAATAAAAATAATAAGAGTTTTACCAGCTCCATTGTGCATAGGCAGGCAGCACAGAATGTGGGTCACACAGTATGAGTTAGCCAGAAATAAAATCCAGGTCTGTTAATGCCTCAGGCCTCTCCATAAACACGAGACTGTTTCCTTCAGCACAGCTTGGATGGGAAAGGACCTCCATTTTAGGCGGAAGATGAGGCTCTGCTCAGTCTAGCTGCTAACCATGTTCTCCTGCTGTTTGCCTTTGCCAGGTGCAAGTTCTTCAGCCTCACAGAAACCCCTGAGGACTACACTATCATTGTGGATGAAGAGGGCTTCCTAGGTAGGTGTCGGCAGGTGCCACTTTGGTATCCAGCCTGAGGGCAGACGAGGAAAACATGTCATCTCGCTGAGACTGTAAACCAAAATGTTTGTAAAACAGGTCTGTTTGTCAGTGCTGGTAATACAGCTCTGAAAGGTGCTTTGATCACTTAAGCACACTGTCTCTGCTGCCATGCTGTGCAAGGCAATTCAGATATGAAATATGAATATATTTGAATGCTGGGAGAGGATCACACCCAAGTCTTAAAGAGTAGTTTAAGCATGTTTGAAAAAGCAAAACCATCTGCGTACGATTGCATTAAAATGAGTTGGCCTGTGTCCCCAAGCCTCCACAAGTGTACCACATCTTGCATTTCCAGCTTCTATCAACCTCTATCTTTGAAAGGAGCACTTGAAGATGAATAGTTTGCATCATCCCTACAGCCAGCACAATGCTGTGGAGTTGTGAATCTGCTCCTTTGGCTCATCACCGAAAGCTGTGATTTATCCCCCTTCCTTACACCCAGCTCTCCCTGTACTAAGTGTGCCATCTTTGCCTGGGGTGGCTGAAAGGGTCAAAGGTGTGTCACAGAAGGTGGTTGGCATGTGCTTGAGAGCTGCAGATTCTTGGCATTGTGCAATTGCTGATGTAGAGAATGGTTTGGCTCTGTAGATGGAAATAGTTTGTAATAACCTGTATCATGTGTGGAGGTTTTGTTTGTAACAGTGTTATTGAGGTGGTGGAATGAGGAAGTGTTGGACAGCTATCATTATTTTTGTCCAGTTGCTCTTTCTGTGTTTGGAATTTAAAGTCTCATTTTGAGGTCAGAGAAAATTCATTAAAATATGAAAAAAGAGGATTTTATTCCTGAATAGGAATTAACTCTTGAGAACCTTCTTGTCACTCTGTAATATTCAATGGTTTTGTAATACCCCAACCACAAGGAGAAAATTTGAAACGACACCATCTTTATTTAGTACAGAGTTTTATGATCAGTAGCCTTGCTGAAGTAGGCCCTTTTCTGCTTCGGGAATACTCACAAACATGTAATAGAACAAGCTACATTTTAGTCCAGTACAGTGGTACCTGAAGATTTTAGTAACTTAATCACTAGGCTGAGAATGCTAGATGGATCTTTAAAGCTGTATCTGTTTATAATTTGGGAGTTTTGGGGTTTGATTGAAAGTCTATGCCATGTACTTTTGCTCCCAGAAGAGGAGGTGACATAGAGTTCTGCTGCCAGTGTCCCTTGTTGTATTTTTTTAAGGGGCATATGTGCAAGAATTTTACTACTATTGGTAGTACCAGCTTTTTTGTTATCAGTGGCAACTGAGGAAAATTAATTCTAATTTGGTTTTGCCATAATAGGATGCAGAGCCTCCCTCTAAGAGCTTCATGTTAAGCAAAGGCTCACTAAAGGAGGAGAAAGTTTCTGGGTTATTTTCCAAGGGGCACAGCACGTGGCAGAGCAAGAAACCCACAGATTCTCATTCTTAGGAGGGAGTCTGTGTCACTGAACCTGCAGGTGCCAGGGGCACCAGCTGTTCAAGTGCCCCTGAGCATGCCTGGGGCATGCTCATCTCCAGCATCATGTCTGTCTGACATCTATGGCACTCGTTTCTCTGCCCAGTTGGCATGACAGATTTTTCAATTCAGTCACTGGTGACAAGCTGAATTGCAGCCACCCCTGAACAGTCTCCAGCAGCCACACTGCTGTTTATCTCTCTAGAAATTATACTAGCTTGAAACAAAGGTGAGCTCAGGCAGTGGTCTTGCTCATCCGTACTGAGGGACTGTTGCACTGTGCACCATTGGTTGTGCTCAGAGCAAATCCCACGTCTGGCATGACCACTGTCCTCAAGAAGCTGCATGTCCCACTGGTGCCCAGGTTATCTCTGTAAACCAGGCAGTGTCGCTTTGCTATGGTGGGCCTCCACAAGGCAGTGCTGCTGCAATTCAAAGCAGCAGTCCTCTCTGTTTGGATCTTCTGTTACCTTGGCTCTCTCTGGCACCTGAATTTAGTGCTGATGGTCACAGTGCCCATGTACCTTCCATTGGACCATGGTTTTGGGATATAACATCCCTGTTTTTTTCAAATACACCATGTGCAGTTGGGGTGCTAAAGCAGGGCTTTGCAGGAGAAAAGATCAACTTCCAGGCAGTGCATGGGAAGGAGGGAGTATGCTAAGGCCATCCTCTGCTACTGCATGGTGTGGAAGCCAGGTGCAAAACCCAGCCTGGGTAGTAGCGTCACAGAGCTGCTGGCTTAATCACCTTTTCTGTGCTTTCCTTTGTAAGTGATGATCTTCTGGTGAGACCTGTATACACCACATCCTGCTAACTCTTCTACCACAGCCCCATATCCTTAGGGTTTGTATCCAGCCCATGTTCTTCCTGAATTGTCACCACCACATCCAAAGCTTCATCTCAGGGTTAGCCCTGTGTGGAGTTCCATCCCTGCTCCTCAATTCAGTATGGTGTAAATTTTTCATAGTCTGGAGAAGTCAAGGATCTAACGTATAGGATACTGTTACAGTGAAAGGACTCTGCTTCATTCCCTGCTTTCCCTCACAGTCTAGCTAAAAATGTCTCAGCAAGAGAAAGTTCACTTTTCCATTGTATAGCCTGTAATTAGCACATGGGCTTGAACAGAATCAAAATCTCTGAGTTCCAGCATCCCACCTTCTTGCAAAACAGTACCAATCATGTCTGCCTCGAGTGCATCAGCTGCTTCCTGTCCTGAGTAGTGAAGTGTCAAATTCAGCTTGAGAATTACAGGGTAAATCTTCACCTTTGATGAGCAGTTCAGATAGCAAGTCCAACAGTAAATGACTTTTTCTTTCCAGGTAACTTTTTTTCTTGCAGTGCTTAACAAACTCAATGTAAGTCTCTGAAGGACAGGATTTTCTGTGTGGAAAAGGAGAACCTTTCTTTCTCAGGCACCTGTATGAATTATTGCTGCAGCAGCAATAAGAAGGTTGTCCTGTTAGCTGGCATCTTCCATGTTAGCCAGGCTCTCTGTCCTGCACATCACAAATGCCACTAATGGGAAAAGTGCAGGCTGAAGAAATACTGGCACTTTCATCAATCCTTGAAGTTAACACTTAAAACATACTGATATGCAGTAATCATTCTTAACTGTTTTGTAAAAAAATAATCCCTAGTCTTGTTTCCCTGAGAGCAGCAAGGGAGTCAGGCTGGTAAAGAAGTTATTTCTTCTCCCCAGAAAATGTCCACAGTGCAAAGCCATAACCTGCTTAAGCATTCATCATGCGGAAGGGGAATGGCTACAGCCTAATTCTTTGCTTTAATTCCCTGGTGGTGAGGTGGGGATTACATTTGCACAGAACCTTGTTTGTTCCAGTGGCCATTTCTTGAGCTTTGGCCTGCTAATGAGGAAGAATTTTATTCAGCAAATAACACAAGGAACTGTGCACAGAAAGCTCTTTTCCTGGCTGATACTGAGATGAACTAGCAGAAAGTTTGGTCATGGGCCCTCCTGCATGAAGACAAATGTCTCAACTAGTGGGGTGCTTGGATAGCCATGTGCAGTCCTGGCATTTATCCCCCTGCTGCACAGCCAGCACATGGCAGAAAAGTGGAGTGGCTGCTGCTCCCTCCAATATAGGAACATTTGTTTGGCTGGTTTGCTTTTTTCCCCAAAAGTTTGGCTGAAAGCAGGAGCTGTTTGTGCATTTGCAGATATGCCATAATCCCTGTGTTCTCTGCATAGTCTGTTCCTTTTTCAGAGAGCAGCAAGGACAGACCCACTGTCTCGGGGCAGCTGCATGAACAGAGCTTCCAGCGTGTGGACTTGCTGGTCCCAGTAGTCTCTGTTCATCAAAGGTTTTAGCATTCACACACTGAAAGGAAACACATGCCATCACACCTGGAGATAGCCGTCATCTTGAAAACCCTGTTTATATGCACTGGGAACATCGGCATACATGGAGCCTGGTACAGTCTGTCACCCAGGTGAAGCTGTCCTGAAGATGGATTATTGTAAAGCAACATGTTGCTAACATTTTCAAGGTGAGGTTACTGGCTTCCTGGCCTTGGCACATGGTTGATGTCCCTTGCGTCCAGTCTTTCATGTAGGCAGTGAACTTTGAAGGTATTGAAGTAGGGAAAAAGAAATCAGGTGCTAGGGTGTCGGGGTTTGATGCTGGCTGAGCACCAGGCACCCACAAAAAAAACTATTCACTCATTTTCCTCTGCTATAGCTAAGCAGAGGAGGGGAAATTAAAACGAAAAACTTCATCAGTGCAGATAAGGATCAGGGGAAAAACATTTTAAGGGCAAAACAGGCTCAAAACTTAAACAGTATAAAGAAAATTTATTATTAACAGAATTAAAAGTAAAAAGGGTAATGAGAACTAAAATAAACCTTTAGAACACTTACTTTCTTCCCAGCCCCTCCCTCTTTCCACTGACTGCAAGGAGACAAAACATGGGGTTTTGGTCAGTCTTTCACTTCTTAAAAATCTTTCTTCAGTACACTTAAGGAAAAGTTTCTTCCTTCTGCTGTACCGTGGGGTCCTTCCCACGGGAGACACTTCTCTATGAATTTCTCTAGCATGGTTCTAATTTTCCCGAACAGCAGCCTGCGCAACGTGCTGTAACGTGAGTCCCTCCCACGGGCCAAGCATTCTTCCCACAACTCTCTAGCGCGGGTCATTTCAGTTCATTTGGTTCAGTATTTTAAGGATAAGATGTTCTAGTTTGGAAGCAAGGGTTCTCTTTATCTCTGGAAGCAAGGGTCTTCTCTCGCTGTTCGAGTTCCTGACTAGATTACAACTTTGTAGCATCCATGCGCTCCAGCGTGAGCGCTCTTTCTCACGGGCTGCGAGTGGATCACTGCAACCCCCCATGCACCTCATGAATTACAGGGAAATAATCTGTTGTATTATAGTCTTCACCACGGCTTGCAGAAAAATCTCGACTCCGATGCTTGGAGCACCTCCTCCCTCTGCTTCTTTTCACTGACCTCGGTGCCGCTATGTTGGTTCTCCTTACATGTCCTCACTTTTTTTCCTTTTCTCTGACTCGGAAGAAAATTGTTGTCTGTAAGGTATTACTGTTCTCAAGTTCTATTAATTGAAAACTTCTTACAGAGCTTCGCTGCGCTGGAAAGGTTGATCTCGTCTGTGCTCCATGTCGGGGAATTGTTCACCATGTTTTTGTCGCTGGCCACATGGTCCCTGCCGGCACCGCACAGTCCGCACCAGCCGCCGGCTCCACTCAGCGCCTCTCTTCATGCGTGGCGCTGAAAAGGAAAAGCTGCTGCTGCCCTGCCCTTCTGTCCGCAGCACGGCTGGTTAAAAGCGGCTACGCAAGTAAAACTCACTGCGAGCCGTGCCGAGGTGGCAACAGCCGCGCCGCCCGGGCGCTCCCGGCGCTGGTCCCGGCCGCGTAGCTGCTCACGGCGCCGGCACGGCTCCCCCCGCAGCACGGCCCCAGCCGCCACGCCGGGAAGGGCCTCGGCCGCCACGCCAAGAAGGGGCCCGGCAGACTCCCTGCCACCCCTCAGAGGGGAAGAACAAAGAGAACTTCCCGCAGTTTTAAATATGTCATCACAGAGGCGTTACAAACTTCTCTAATTGGGCTAGCAATCTGCCCATTGTCAGAGCCTTCAGCGATTGGCTCTGTGCTGGACATAGTAGAAGTTTCGAGCAGCTTTTCCCACCCACTAAAAACCAGGCTGTATTAAACCGACAGATAGGGTCAAGGGAGGAGTGAATCACTGTGATTTTCAAATTTGTAAACATGCATATTCTAGGTTCAGGGAAATTTGGGGTGAGGGACACACATCACCTTCATGTACTCTGGTCTTCTTTCTCCTAGAACTGGCAAGCCCATTTCATGTAGATTATTGCAGTCGGCAGACCGTAGGTCCTGACTGACCTCTTCTGGATCAGAGCCAGAGAGGAAAAGCTGTTTCATTTCAGCACTGAAACAGCAGTGAGAAACATCCTTCTGAGATGCAGATCCACTGTGTGAACACAGAGCAAGACTCTTGGTCTCTTCACACTGAGGCTCATCTGCAAGATAGATGTGACAGTCCTTCCTTAAACCTTCTTTGGCTGCCTGATATGGCTAGTAACTTCTCTAAGGCCAGAAATCCATTCATTGACACATTTTCTAGAAGGAGGAGGTTCTTAGTCTCAGCTCATACTTCACAGTAAATTGCCCAGTACATTAAGAATAATGGAACTATTTGAAAAATCTCAGCTAGTTAGAGTGGCAGAAAAAAATTCATCCTATTAAGAACAGGAAAACATAAAAAAGCCATCTTGCTGGCAGTGCTTTGTTTTGATAACCATCATCCTCAGACAACCCTGGACCATCATATACTTAGTACCACACTGAGTTCCTATTTCAGTAACATCAAAATGGTGAATTGCTTTCAGTGTCCTCTTGTCCTGAATGTAAACTTTTCCTGTATATGTATAAAGTATCCTCTCTCTTTTCCTGAGAAAACAGCTTATAAATAAGTCCAAGCACAGAACCCATCTAGCTAGGAGCAATCTTTAACTTTCTTTAAAGATACAGAGGGAAGCAAACTAATAGTTGCATCTGGTTTTCTGAAGATTCCTTCTAAACTATTTTTTCTTTAATTTTTAATTGCCCAGCAACTAGGCCTTTGTATCTGAGGCACGGTAGCATAATTTGCTTTCTGACATTTATAGTGCTAGATTCCTCCCCCAGATGGCCAGGAGCACCTGTGGTTGCTAGGCAGAACATGTTTTTCTCTACTAAACCCATGTACAATCACTCTCTTCTGATCTCTGTAATGACTAGACTATGCTTTGTCTGGGGTTTTCAGGTTTTTAAGTAATGTGGTATTAATGACCTAAATTCAAATTAAAATGTGGGGATTTGACTATTGCCTAATTAGAAATATGTGCTAGGTTGGGGAGGCTTTTCCTGCAATGCACCTCTGCTGCTATAGATCAATAAACATTTTGGGGGTCTGTGATTACATGGGATTTCTGCTCTCTCTCAAGAGGCAGTAGGGTTTGGTGGTTGAAGCTTTTGGGGAAGGAAGGGAAATGAGAAATATATAATATTCCAAGGTCTGCTTTGCGTCACTTGGGGAAAGGAGCACTTTATCTTCTTCTTAAAGCTTGTATGTGAGTGGGTTTGCAAATTTTGACAGCATATATTATTCCTTATGTTTGTAACCTGCCACATAAAGTCTTTTGGTTCAGTTTCTCTGCTCACTCCTATTTAAAGAAGTACTGCATAAATAATACGTATTTTTCACTGTTTCCTCCAGCAGATGGGTGTGTATTGATATCTATTTTTGTTTCACAGTCTGTGGTGAGAAAGCCAAGACTTCTCTTCCTGAACCACTTGACTGGCCATGATTTCCTCCTTAAATTTATTACATCTTGGCTGCTTCCTAGCACTTTCCAAGGTCCAAGATAAATGAGCAGATAGATACCAGGGCTCATTCTTATCAACCCCCCTCACAAATGCAAGACCTACAAAGCTTTTCTGACTGAAACAATGAAACAATTCATTGAAATTTTAAGTTGTTCTCTAAGATCAGGACGCAGCTCAACAGAAAAGTAGCAGCCCTCCTTATTTTTTTTTCACTAGAGAGCATTTGACCATCTGCTTGTTCTTCCACTGGTGCATTTCTGTTTTTTTCTGAAGGGTGGGCTTTGGGGGAAAGGGTGGCTTGCCTTGTTTGTACTGGAGCTGGCTGTAGTCTGCCAGCTGCGAGGAGATGCCAGGGTGCTAAATGTTCAAGGAAGGGCCAAGGCTGAACAGACACTCTAAGGCCTTTTGAAGCATTTATATATTGTAAGTGCAGGTAAGACTGTGATTTGTCATCTTTCCCTACTTTTTAAGTGAATTTTTTATGGAGCACCCTGTGAGAGATGGGTGAGTGCTGTTGCCCCCTGTCATAGGCTGAGAAGTGAAGCACAAGGAAAGCTGAGGAATCAGTGATACAAGCAGCAAAATTAGTCCCTTTTCCCATGGCTGAAAACATTCAACCATCAGTTCCCAATCTTTGCTAGCTGTGAATCTACTTTAAGCCATACTTTTCTCAAGTTCATGACGTGAACAAGGAAGTGGATTTCCTCCACCTTGGTGTCTCATAAATGCTATGATCTCAGTCTAGAAATGGAATCTTCAGTAACCCATGAAAAAAAGCAGTCTGTCATCATCTGCAAACAGAGAAAACATCTCTTTCGTGGTAATTGTTGCAAAATGCCAGTGCGCAGCACTCCTCAGGGCTGGTCTCTGAGCAGGTTTGCCAGATGTTCTCATGAATGCAGGAGATGACTCAGGTTTCCCAAGGATCAGCAGTCATTCATCAAGGTGAGAAAATTTGTTTTCATTACAGGCTTGGAGGATTGTCCTGATCAAGTGAGATTGGAAAGCCAAACAAACTTAAATCCTGTCTGTAGCCAGAGACTCTCAGGCAGAGGTTGCAGGTTTTGTGCCCAAAAACTTCATCAACTTTATTTTCTCCTGATGCCAGTGATCAGTCTTTTCCAGCTTTCCAGGTATAAAGTCTCCAGAGCTAATGATGGATCAAGGGTAACTCATAATCCCAGTGCAATATGTCTAGTTGTTTGGTTTTCACTAGAATCAGTTGAAAGCCTTCTATCTGACTCTAGAAATGCAGACTGGTGCATGTGCATGACTCCAAACTAACAGTTCTCTTTTGGGGAGAATTTGCTTGATGCTTTGATCTAATTCTTGTGCAGTTAAAACAAAGTGGGGATGATTTTACTTTGCATGCAGTATTAAGCTGATGGTGGCACACTGGCCAACCATCATCTTCTTCAGGCTTTTGGCCTGACAGTCACAGTCATCTTGAGTTTGTGGAAGAGCTTCTCCATGGGCAAGTAAGCCTTTCTCAAGTGAGCAGCTTTGCTATTGCAATCGCAAGGTGAAGACACAGGGAACCAGAGCACCATGGTGAAGTTCATAGGTCTGCTGCAGGCTTTTCTGTTTGATCTTGGACAAGTCTCTCACTGTGTCTCAGTTTCCTCATCTGAGAAACAGGCACAATCGAATTAAATCACCTCATAACAGGCCTTGTAAAGATTAATTAGTAAACATGGAAATGCTTTGATAATGTAACAGGCAAGGGCCATTATAAATAATAATAATTGAGGTAGCTTCTATCCCTCAGGATTCCCTTTTACAATGGGTGCACTTTCAGCCTACAGAAAAATCAGGTCTGTAGCGGAACAGATTTGAGATTATGGTGGGAAAAAATACCCTTTATGGGAAAAGTTACATACTCTTTTAAAAATATCATATCTTAGCATTTAATCTTGCACAGGATTAAGATTCACAACATCAAGGTTACAGTCATACAGTTAGGAATTTAGTGGCTCCATCTTCAAGTCTTGTTTGAAATGTAATTATTTGCTCTACTCTGTCAGTTCAGTGAAATCTTGTCTGAAATAGTCTTTCCAAAAAAAAAAAAACAAAAAAAANACAACAAACCTGTTTTGCTATTTTGTTTGAAAATGCAGAAGGAATTGTAACTCTGAGTCCAACTGCATTGGTTCTTCTTTTGATATTCTTTTATTTCTGTGGGTTTGGCTTTTCAGTGGAACGCGCTACCTGTGTCCCCTTGCTGGCAGTAACCAGAGCTGGCAACATTGCCTTTGACTGTCTGGGCTAGGTCCTCTCCACCCGTGGCTTGCAGAGTCTGTGAGCAAAGCCTTTGCCAGGAGTTTTTGAAACACAGGGAAGGTTTTGTCAGGAAGTGGGAAATCTGCTGATTTCTGCAGTTCCTGTTACTGAACTATCAGAGACAAAATCCTCAGTTCTTTTGGGCTGTGGCTCCCATTTCCTCGTGAAGCAGGGTGAGGAGAGGCTGGCCATGGCAGTGCTTTCCTGGCTGGGAGCAAAAAGCCATGGTTGACAGATTGGGAAGGACCTAGCTCTTGATCATAGCACAGAGAGGGCGTCAAGGTCCCTGCACTCAAGAAGCAATCCTGCGCAGGACAGATGCACCCACAGCCATGCTCTGAACACATCTTGAGCCAAACTTTTAATCTTCGTTGCTTGTCAATAAAGAAAAAAGCCAATTTCTGCTCCCTTCTTCAGTCTCATGAGCAAATGTCAGCTTTTGGAGATGGGATCTGGTTTTAATTTTCCAGGTTTGCTTGTTATTAATGGTGAAGAGGAAGAAAAAGAGCAGCCTGATTTCTTGAGAACTGACCAGAGCCTAAGCTGGATTTGTCTTCCCAACCCAGCTCTCTAGTGAGAGTGGACATAATGATTATTTTTGGAATCTACCATACCATGTTCCACATTTTCAGCCAAACATAATAATGATGCTTTGTTTTTGGAGTGTATTCATACTTCCTCTCTTACGAGACCTCTGTGAGGTAAGAATTATTTTCTCCCACATATAAGGAAACTGGTAAAAAGGAGACCAAATTACTTGTTTCAGCTCCCATACATACTTTGTGGGACAAATCAGATTTTGCCTTAACTGGAAGCCCAAACTGGCATCTACTTATCTGCACTTCAAAATCAGACCTTATTTACCAGTGTATTACAACAACCTGAATATCAGTTCTAAGACACTACCGTAAAACTGTAGTTTCCTCATGATCCTCCGGGTAGTCTGTAGTGAGTCCATCATCCCTCTGTGTCCATAGCCAGGTGGGAGTTGTGCTTTTACATTATAACAGCTTTTGTATATAGACTTGACTTTCCTGTGCAATACCTTTTGTTGCTGGGTCAGTGTCTGGCCTGGCAAGAACTTTGTCTCTTTCTCTTAAACTCAGACTTTGGTAATAGTCTGAGTTTTTTGTTTCTTGCAACAGAAATCACAAGTAGAAAGCTAAGAAAGAAGACCATCAGAAACGGATTTTCCAAGTGGGCATTTTTGTGCATTTCACAGACTGCACCAATCTCACTGGAAATGCGCTTCTCCTTCTTGTTTCATTCTTAAAAAGTCAGTGTAAAAGTATAACCAGCTTAGTTTTTAGATTGCTGACAAAGCTACAAGGATTGCAAGAGGAGAAGTAGTTGAAAATGAGATGAAAGCAAGGATTTCTATATAAGCATTTCCTTTTATCATTCCTTGATTGCTCTCTTAGTAGACACTTGCAATGGAGCTCTTTCCTCAGGAGGTGCTGCTGCTTTTAGTGGCGAGAAGGTAGCCTTCTGATATATGGATTTGCAAGTTCAGCATCAGCCCCTCAAGAAGGACCAGTGTTTGTTATCCTATGGCCTGATTGAAAACAATAGTTGCATGCCCTAGTTAGATGTTGAGTCCCTTGGAAAGCAGAAGGGGTACTTGTCAGAGTCAGGATTTCAGAGCTGGGCTATGTGTTTGTACAGCTTTATTTAATTCCAAGTTACCCTTGGGTTATTTAATTTCCTGACAGCTGCAAAAACAGTGTTCTCAGATAACCATGTCTTCTAATTAGGCAGTGTGCCTAAAATGGTAGAATGTTTTATTTGACCATGACACTAATGTTTTGTATGCAGCTTGGAGATGAGAAAGTCAAGCAAGTTGGACTTTCAGCTTCCTTTGGCAGAGGTGTGTCTCTCTTGTGATCCCCAGTGAATAATGCTAAAGGCACGCCTGCTCCTCTGCCCCTGTGCTTCAAACACCTCTCATTATTTTGGAGTGTGTCATCAGTAAATCTGCCTTTCAGCTGGAACCACCTTCCAGAAATATGTTCTATCAGCACAGCAGGACTAACATGACTTGCATAGCTGAGGCTCCAGAGCATTCCAGGGACACACAGACAACACGAAAGCAGGTGAGATACACCTGTAGCTGAGGGTTGTAGCTTCTTGGGGATTCTATTACACTGCAAAGCTGCCCAGATGTTGCTTTTATGGCTCGTGCACTTAGTACACAATCAGGCAGTGATAGAAATAAACATACAAGTCAACTATTCTTCCAAATCATTTATTCAGTTTAGAAAGGGTGTTAGTATCAGGTTATGTTAATTAGATCGTGACATGATTTGTGCTTGTGAAAGGTTTATGCTTTGGGCTGTACAAATTGATGGTCTCTAAATTCCCTCCTGTGACAGCAAAAAGTGGCTGTTGGGGGGTCTGTCACCTCCTTTAATTCTTAGACATCCCTATACCACTGACCAGGGGCTCTTCACAAGATTTCTGTCTGGATTCTCTATAGCCACTTGTTTTTAGGTGACCGATCATGCTCAGATACCATAATACAATGAGAAATTACTGCATCAGTTGCAGTGTAAATAACAGTGAAAAATTATTCTCTGTAACAATCTGGCTTTACCCAGTTCTTTTGAGATGCTGATCTATTTGAAGGAGCTGTGGATGTTGGCTCAGATTGGCTCGTGGCTATATGAGCAGTGCCCATGGGTTGTCCTCTGTGTAAGACCAGCAGGGATAGGAGGTGAGCAGGAAGTTTTTATTCTTCCTTCCCTACTACAGTTCCCTACCAGTCAATAACTGAGGGATTCCTGAATTACAGGTTGAATCTGCATTACCATATTTAATAGCTATCAGTATACCAATCCACCACAAAGTTGTC
Organism: Struthidea cinerea; assembly: GCA_013397865.1. Taxonomy (NCBI): domain Eukaryota; kingdom Metazoa; phylum Chordata; class Aves; order Passeriformes; family Corcoracidae; genus Struthidea; species Struthidea cinerea. Next base: position 125,110 of record VZTI01005356.1, on the reverse strand, counting down.
TAACACCTTATGAAGCCTCTTCATTCTTTTGGTCTCCATGACATCTTCTGTCAGCACTCTGATAATTTCATTTGGTTTTAGGTATTGTCTGTTTGCACTGTAGCATGATGATGTCTGTGGTCTTACTCAGTTCTCCTCCCAACAGTTCTTAAGGATCTTTGAGCATCAGCTTGTTGTTTCTCAAAGAACTATCCACAGCGTCTCCAAGACTCTTAGAAAAGAGGATAAACACAGCCATAATAAAAATACAAAATAACATAGGTCATGCCAGGTTATCCTGCAAATGTTCCTCCATTGAAAACTGACTGCTTACTGTTATTTTTCTTAAAAGTCCAGTGGAAGATCTTCGCTTTCTAAGACAAATTATTCCTTTTGATGAGCTGTTTCACAATATATCTTCCCTTAAAATCCCATCTCTGACAGCTGTATTATAGCTATAGTACTCTTGACAAAAAAAAATCCGGTTGATTTTCTCGTGATAGAGAAGAATAAAATTCTAAAATAAGAACACTTCATCCCCAGAAGACAAATCAAAAGAATTACAATATGTTTGGGTTCATACCTCCCTCTATCTTTCCCCCTCCCTCTCTCTCTATGAATGTGCTTATCAGTTTGAACCACATAGTATATAAATCCTAAATCCTGACTAGAATCAAATTTAGGTGTAAGATGCAACGTGCTTCTTCACAGATGCAATTAGCTTCCTTCAGAGTAGCATAAAAACTCAGGTATATTTTCCTTCATAATCCTTCTCCAAGATTTCTGCAGACCGTCTAGGCACAGTGGAAAACACGTTCCCAGTTTTGCTTGTCCGTTTTTCTTTTGGGTTTGCTCCCTCTGGGATTTCCAGCACCATGTTTTACCAAAACATTCTCATGTTTATTTGACAAGATTTACCAACCCCCTTTCAGTTCCAACTTCCCTAATTCCACATTTATTGAATTTTTACAGTTGGAAAGAACTATATCTCCACAGTCACAGTCTGCATTTGCTGTTTGCGTTGGTTTTGGAGGTGCATGAAATTGAAGGGGTTGATAAAATGTGAGAGGTGACTTTTCAAGGACTGGCAATGTCAGCAGCACTGGCATTGTGGCTGACAAGCCCTTGGAGGGTCCCCAGAAACCTGATTTCTTTGTGTCTTTCACATTGCTAAGCAGATTGCTAGCACTAAGTAACTGTTAATCTCTGGAGCCCTGCTAAAGTAACTGTATCTGCAAGGTATTTATTTCACAGTTGTTTTTCTTTTCTGCTTCCCTGGAGTTATGAATGGATGTGGGGGTTTAAATAAGTCCCTGCCTTTTGCCCAGGCCTCTGGCAGCAGGTAGTAGCTTTATTGAGGTGGCCAGCACCCCAAGACCCACTCTCGTTCGCAAGTTCTTTAATAATGGCTGATTCAGTCTGTTATAGAATTAATTATTTATTTAACAGACACAAAACTAACAGACATAAGACTTTAAACAGACTACTACTACACAGGAATAAGACAAAAAGAGGACAACTAGTATTACATGCAGGGTTAAAGGTACCATTAATTTTACAGCTAGCAAAGAAATAATATAACTTAGGATCCAGTGTTTCTTGCCATCCAATTCCTGATGGAGCACACATCGAAATCCTTTCCCTCAATTTCTGGAAAAGTAACCACGAAGTTGCATCCAAGCTTCAGAGAGAAGTCATCTTGCATGTTCCCAGGGAGTGTGTAAGAGACTTCTGCCTCTGTGATATCTGCAGTACTTTTATAGTGTAAAGCAGGCCTTTTGGTCACCTATGTTTTTTCCTTTTATCTCTTCCGACATCTGTTCTCCATACCAAGGTGTTAATTCTTGGTTAGGCTGACAGACCCTTTGGTGCCAGAAGATACGTGTTGGGCCTTGCCCGCCTAGGTTCTCTCTCCTGTCTGTACTGGCCACCTGTGGTGGGGAGAGGGGTGATATGCCCTGCCACACCTGGGCTTGGTTAAGATGTTTATTTACTGAAATGCTTTGAGCTCAACTTGTGTACTTAAAGAGTTGCCAATTTAAATAAATATAAATATATATAAAGCCTGTGTATGTTGGTGTATATACCTATACTTGTATATGTATATATTTATTCAGGGATACAGAAGAGGTTTAAGAGAAAAAAAATTTAGCTCCTCTTTTTCAGAAACCTGTCCTTAAACTCTAGCTTAAAACTGAAAAGTATATTGTATTTTCACTATATCTGCCAGGACCAAACCAAGTTTTTCTGTAGTTGGTGAGTTAAAAAAGCAGCTCACACATGAACGCTGACCTCCATAAGTGAGGAAAGTTCAGTATTGCAGGGAATCCTCAGCAACTAGATGACAGGTTGTGTCCTGACCTCTTGCGTACTGTTGTTGTACCGCTAAAATCCTCAGCTTTTAAGTTTGGTGAATTAGGTGTTTTATTTTGTTTCTTGTAAAAATTTAGAATTGAGCTTTTGGGGAAATGGGTTGATAATTTATGTGGACCATCATGTGGATAGACCTCTGTTGGATGCCTGTTCTTGCATGTTAGCCAGTGAGCAAAACTAAAGTAGCCTCTTGAACAAGCTCTGTACTGTTTGCAGCAGACAGGAGTGCCTGCGCTGATTGATGTTTACCATGGCTTTTCATGCTCTAAACAGAGCAGAGATCATTTTTCCCCCAAAATTCATTTTTAGAATTTGTATAAACAAATTCTTGACCTAGATGAGTACTCCCAACATGCCACAATGTGCCTGGTTTTAGTGGCTTGTATGTACCTTTCTTTACAAGGACATGTATTTATGTATCCAAGAATCAAGGACAATCCATGCAAGCTTCTCAGATTGTCTCAGATTACCACACATTTGGATAAAAGGAAACCACAAATTGAAACCAGTTTGCTTTCAAAAGTGCAATTTGTGCATCTCATAAACATGAAGTTTAAAGGAACTGCAGAGTCTACTTCACTGACCCCAAAGGAAAATGCTCTTGAGAACAGGAGGTTTAATAGCTCTTCGTGGAGTAATGGCTGCATCTTTACGGCATTTGCACCTGCTTAATTTTAAGCATATTAAGATGGGTTTTAGCAAGCCACTTATGTGCTGAACACGGCTTAAATATACAAAAGATGAAGACCTGCCTGTCCTGCCCCATAGAATTGGGGAAAGGCAAGGCAGGTGGATGAGGCCTGATTCTTCACAGTGGGGAGGAGAAGGGCATCAGCAGATGTCTTCTCCGCATAGGAGTCTCCTTGGGTGGCTGGGTTTGACTTGGGTTCTGTGACAAAGGGCGTTAATGTTCTGTTGGCCATGCAGAACACTGGATTTGGAGCAGGGCTCTTTCATACAGAACACAAGGCATGTGCCTGGGGTGCTCACTGCAGAGCACTGCCGTGTTTCAGATGGTGTTTGTCACTGATTCTCAGTCCTTACCCAGCTGCTTTAAAAAGTCGCTTCAGCTGAGAAGCTTCTGGAGGGAAATTTACTAGGGAAAAAACAGCCTGTTCTATAGAGATTCCTGTGGTTGAGTTCAGTAGGGTTTTGATGGACTCTTCTAGACTGGGACACTTTTGTTGTCAGTTTTGATTAGTTGGGCTCCTGACATGGGGTGCAGTCTGCTTCCTTGTTTGAAAATGGAAAGGTGATGCTTTGAAAGCACTCAGTGGAAAACTGGGCAAAGAGTTAAATACTGCTTTTCATCTGCTGCTTTATGTGGGTTTGAACTTTCTTGTTTCTTTTTATTTTCCTTCAGTGAGCTCAAGGCAGCTGATCTCTGGTCCGTGACTAGGTCTCCTAGCCTCTGCCACGGCATAAAGAGTGATAGTCATGTGCTCCAGGAATCAAAAATCTGAAAGGCTCTTGTGTGTTTACCAAGTACTTTTTTCCCAAGCGTCTATTGCACCTCAAAGGTTCTAGCTGGCAAGAAAGCTTTGAACAGAAATGCAGAAGGTCCTTATTGACAAGATAAGCAGAAGGCAGAGAGGCTTAATGTGACCAATTTCCCATACAGAAAAGGGCTTCCTTACTGATCTGTGTGTGACTAAGTTCAGTTGCTGAATAGTGACAATAATATAATTTCTACAGTGGATAGATATGCAATCATCTATTGTTTTTCTCCCAGCTTCTTTCTTCAGTTCTAACAATGTGGCTATTTGTGGATTAGAGAGTAAGACTGATTTGGCCTTTTTCCTTTGAGGTGAGTGAAACAAGGCAGCTGCTTGTCAATATAAGCCTGATTTGACCTAATCTTCTCCAGTTGGGTGAAATAGTGGAGTAAGAGCTGGAGTCACTGATACACTTTGTGTGGGTAGTGCAACCACTGAAAACACATCGAGCTTAGCAGGTTGGGAAGCACTTAATAAAGAGAAGGCACTTGTACTCAGAAATGCGAGAGTGAAATAGCGTAGAAAATTCTGTCAACTAATGGTCTGAAAAATATTCTGCAAAGGCTATTTTCTACCCTTACTTCTAATTACATCTTATACATTAATAGCCTGAACAACTGGAGAATCACACACATTAATGTCACAGTTCACTTGAGATAATTTGTTTTGCAAGATAATGAACTGTGTCAGCAAAAGTTTAACACTTGCTCTAGGTGGGGCTGACAGTTCAGCCTTCTGGTAACTTTGCCAGCATTTCCCGGTAAAATGCCCATGGTCTTTGACTAAATCTCTGTGAGATTCAGTAACCTGGGGGGAGGTTATGCCGTCACTTTCTTCAATTATTTTTTTATTTTGTTTAAGGCGTTCTGAGGAGCAGCTTGGAAGGAAATACTGCCAAATATTGACAATTTCTTTTACTGAAGAGCTCTAGTCCTCTCATGCCTTGGCAGTGGAGGTGTCTGCGTGAGAAAGTACCTTCACCTTATTAAAGTCATTCAGCCCAGGTGGAGGTTTGTGCACCCTGGAGTTTTTCAGACACAATGTCAGGAGTGTGTCACGGTTTTACACTGCTTAAAAGCCAGGCATCCACGAGAATCGTAAGGAAGGGTTCCTGAGTTGAGATTAGGATTAGGAGAAAAAATACCTTAAGGGCAAAACAGGTTCAAAACTTAAACAGTATAAAGAAAATTTATTATTAACCGAATTAAAGGTAAAAAGATTAAAAGTAATAAGAACTAAAGTAAACCTTTAGAACACCTTTTTCTTCCCAGTCCTTCCCTCTTTCCCACCGACAACGCAGGGAGACAAAACATGGGGTTTTGGTCAGTCTTTCACTTTCTAAAAATCTTTCTTCAGTTCGTTCAGGGAAAGAAGGGTCTTTCTTCTGTTGTGCTGTAGGGTCATTCCCACAGGAGATAAGTCTCTGTGAATTTTTCTAGCGTGGTTCTAATTTTCATGAATAGCAGTCCCACCCGACCTTCTGTAACATGAGTCACTCCCACGAGCAAAGCAGTCTTCCCAAAACTGCACAGTGTGGGTCATTTAGTTCATGGGGTGTAGTTTTTTAAGGATAAGCTGTTCTAGTTTGGAAACAAGGGTTCTCTGTCTCTGGAAGCAAGGGTCTTCTCTCTCTGTTCGAGTTTCCTCGCTAGATTACAGCTTTGTAGCATCCACTGGCTCCAGTATGAGCACTCTTTCTCATGAGCTGCAAGTGGATCTCTGCGTACTCCCATGGACTTCATGGATTATAGGGAAACAATTTGTTGTATTACAGTCCTCACCACATCTTACAGAGAGATTCCGACTCTTGATGCTTGGAGCACCTCCTCCCCTTCTCTCTCTTTTCACTGACCTTGGTGTTGCTATGTTCGTTCTCTCCACATGTCCTCACTTTCTCCTCTTTCTCCAACTAAGAAGAAAAAAACCTGCTGTTCATAAGTACCATTGTCAACAAATTCCACTAGTTCAAAGATTTCTGTAGGATTTTTGCAGCGCTGAGAAGTTGATCCCATCTGGATTCCGTGTGGGGGAATCACTCGCTATGTTTTCGTCGCTGGCCATGTGGTCCCCACTGGCACCGCATGGGCGGTGCCGGTCGCCGCAGTGCCGGCTCTATTCTGAATCGCTCCAAACTGGGCCAAGAGACACTTCCAAGACAAAGTCCAAGAAACAGGTATTTGCTTTATTCAGCTTGCTGGGTGCGCAGGGGATCGCTCCTCCTAACACGCACACCAGGCACACAGCAGATTACAATATATGTTACATTTCATGCATATTCATTGTTTTCCTTAGAAAAGGTGTGGTTATGCAAACTGTTTCTTGGAACTCATTATTATCATCAGCATACGCGGAGCGCAGGCGCAGTGCTCCCTGGTGGTCACGCTGAGGAAGGCTCGGTGGTCGTTTCGATGAAGGCCAAATGTCTTCCTCACTGTGCACCTTTCACCTTTTTTCTCTAGGCATGCACAGTCTCCTGTTAGCTGTTTCAGCGGTTTCTTCACTGGTTTTAGCAAGCTTTGTCCTTCATTTTTGCAAGCTTTGTTCCTTATATCTTGCCAAGTTATTTGCTAACTTCTACATTGGTTACAATGTATTTTATTCTTGCCCAAGTATGCCGAAGTACAATTATTTTAACCCTTTCAATTCAGCACCTCTATTCATGCAAGGCGCCGAAAAGGAGAAGCTGTTGTCGCCGCTTCTACCCTTCTGTTCGCAGCACGGCTAGCTAAAAACGGCTAAGCAGGCAAAGTTCACTGTGAGCCATGCCGAGATGGCGCCGGCTGCGGAAGGGCCCCAGCCGCATGGCCGTGGCCGCCCCTGGCCCTGGGAGGGCCCTGGCCGCAGCACCTACCCACCCCTCATAAGGAAAAAAAAGAGAATCTGCACGCTTTTTTCCCGTTCTTAAATATGTCATCACAGAGGCGTTACCAACTCCTCTAAATGGGCCATTAACATGTCCGTCGTCAGAGTCTTCAGGGGATTGGCTCTGCTGGACATAGTAGGAGCTTCAAGCAGCTTCCCTTTCAGAAGCTGCCTCTTTGGCTTTCCCCACCCACCAAAAAAAATAGACTGTTATAAACTAAGACAGAGTGACATCAAGTCTGGTGGGTTTTTTGCAGTTTGTAGTGCATCTCATGCTGGCAGAGGATGCTGTACCCTTGGTTGTAGGGGTGGCCTCAGTGATGCAGTTGGAAGCAGAGATCCTCGGGGGAGTGCAGGAGCAAGGGAGGTTTCTGACCCTGCTGCTACCAATACAAATCAGAGGAAGAACCAGAAAAAAGGTATAAATAGTTAGTCTGAGATGGTTGGGGACAAATCTGTGAGAGCGGCAGTGATGGAGATGCGGACAGGCTGGTTGGGTGAGGGGATAGATCTAGTGTCAGGGAAGATAGGGTACAGGATCAGTGGGGAGGACAAGAAAAGACAGAAAAGAGTAAAAGATGGACATAGGAACAAGGAGAATATGAGTAGATGATGGGGTTTGAGCTGTAGAGGGTGACTGGGAAGGGGAGGTAGGAGGAGGGAAGAGAAGAAAGAGGAACAGAGTGGTGGGCGTTGGGTTTGTGGGTGAGCAGAAATTGGCCACCTAGAGCACTTGCTCCTTGCACTGCCCACAAGGACGCTCAAAGCAGCAAGTACCTGCCAGACAACAAAGGGTGTCTTTCATTGCAGATCACCTCAAGGCAGTGGAAGAGGCCAGCTACATTTGCAGTGCATGGGGCAGGAGGATGGGCTGACTCTAAAGCAGCAGCATGTGCAGCAGGCCATGAAGCTCTGATACAATTGCAGTTTTTCAGCGGCTTTCAGTGCCCAAGATGGCAGTTGTACTGGTTTTGTTTCTGAGCATTTTGTTTAACTATTACTAAAAGTGCCTGTGGTTATTAAAAAACTCGGTTTGCCTTACCTCTTGTAAGGAGGTAAATTAGGCATGAGGCACGAGGCATTTAGTTGCATCATTACAGGCAGCTGCTTTGAGTTCCATTACAGTGCCCAGAGCTCTGGCACTGGGGTGGCACCTGACTCAGTGGTGAATGTGGCTGGGGCTGCAGATGGCCCCGTCCTTCCCGCTGTGGAAAGCTGGAGACTAAATAAAACAAATGACAGGAATAGAAATACTGGTTTGATGATAAATTGGATTGCGTCCCTGCCTGTGACAACCTCTGTTTGGCAGCCTCCCACCTGCAGAGCACTCAATATTGCACCACTTTAAACATTTTCATGTGTAAGATAAATCCTCAGTTACCATGCCAGAGTGGTTGAGTAAAGCAGGCTGCAGGATGATGATTTGTGAGTTGTCGGCAAGGAACCACCATTTTCAGCACCAGGTGCTAAATGAGTCTTTAACCTTCACTGAGGGGCTTGGGCGTGTGCATTAGTGCTTTACTTGGTTTGCAGCATTGCAGGATGTGCTGTTCCCACTGGGGACTGACCAGTACTGTGGAGCATGATCCCTGATTGGTGATGAATGCATTGCTTTCCAAAATTCCAGGCTGTCATGGGATCTGCAGTAAACTGACCCTATGGAGAAAATGTACAGGTAATGTCCAGCTATATTGAGAAGAAGGATCACCCTTTTCATCAAGGGCACAGGAATAGGGAAGTTATAAAAGCTTAATAAATAAATAAATAGTTTATTGATGATTAACTCAAGTGCAGATTGCTTTTACCTGTTTGAACGGCCATCCATGGGAGAGATGGGGCTGCAACAACCCCATATTTAGGGTTTTCTTGCTCTCTTTCATCTTCAGGATCAGTGGGGAGTTCTGGGAGTGGAGAGTGTGTTCTGGTTCTGTGTCTGGTTCAGAAGTTTAGACTTAGTTTACTCTAAGGAAGAGGTCATACAAATCCAGTGCAAACACAATGGCTTCGTTCTGCAAGATGCTTCTCTTCTGTTTTCTTTCATACCATGCTGTCTCATGGCTTTTTGCAACAACAGTGGGGCACAGCAGAGCTGAAAAAGTTATCTATCCTTTTGTTTCTAGGACCCAAAATTTGGAGGTCCAGTTCCAATTCTTACAAATTAGAGGTTAGCTGTGTCAAGGCAGTACTTTGGGAACAGAACTGGGGAGGACAAGCCTGAAGGCAGGAGTCTAAGCTGAAGGCATGCCCGAGGTGTGAGGTTGCTGCTGGGGCTGTGTCATGATCCGGTTTTCAAGTTACTAGAAATGCCTCTGCCCGAATTAAGGTGCAAACAAGACCATATGCCAAAGTCAATAGTATTTTTATTTAATAGTAAATTAAATAAAGGGTTTTCTTTAATAGTAAATATGAGAAGGAGAGGAAAAGAGAGAAAAAGAAAGAGAAAGAAGTAGAAAATAGGTGGGGGGACAGAAAGAGAGACAGAATAAAGAAAATATCACCATTCCATGGATCCCAACGATGTTCCATTGATCCTCTCCAGCTGGTCTTCTTGGTGGTGAAGGTCCCTTAAAAAGCATGGAATCCGATGGATTAATATATGTTCAGGCCAGGTGGGAATGCCCAGGTACCTCCCCCAGGGCAGGGGCCAGTCTCTTGCAGCAGACTCTGGATCTGTTGCATCATTTTGCATCACATGCAGTTCTGTGGTGCAAAGCCTTAGGAATGCCTCTGGGGAGCACTCTGGGGGGTCTTTGATGGATTATGACACCCCCTCAGCTGCCTCTTACTTTAATGTCCCGTGGATGTGGCCTGTGGGGTTGGGGGTTCCACAGCTGGGCCAGTTTGTGTAAGGGAGGATGGGTGTTCAGTGCCTCTGACCAGACGTTACACCATGGACCTGAAACCTTCCCCCCACCCCACCCCCCACTTGTTTCAGGGGGGAGGTCTGTGTAAACCTGGCTTCTGTGGGCGGTGGTCTCCCCACCCAAAACCCAGCCAGAGATGATTCTCAGCACAGCTGCTGGGTTTGACTTTCTTCTGGACGCATTCCTTTCCCTCAGCCCTGTTTGTTTCTCCCTAGGCCTGAGATGATTGAATAAGAGTGTCCCCTTTATCTTATCTAGGTGGCTTAACTCACAGTCCAAAGTTACAGTCAGGCATCTTTCAAGGAGGCTTCTGTGGTTGTAGCTTCTTTATACAGTTTTTGCTATAATGGGCAAAACTTCTTCATAACAATGTTTAGGGCATGAACCATTTCAGTCCCTGACAAGCTGTGTGCCTGTCTGCCCACAGACTGACCAGCTGTGAGAAGGAAGGAGAGGGTAAAGCTGGGGAGCAGGGTTTTAGTCTGCATCACTTTGTAAGTCTCCTTCTCTTGGACATCCATCATCTCTCTCAGTCAGTTTTTTCAGATCTTGTGTTTATTCTGAAGATTTCTGTTTTGTTTCCTTGCTTGAGAGCTTGTACTGAGTTTCTGCTAAGCCGTGTCATGGGACTGACTTTTGCTTTTGATTGCCTGCAATGTACAGTGAAGTTCCACTTTGCACTTCTTGGATTATGTCTGAAATTAATTTAAACTGTTCTTGTCTTTGCTCTCCTTTGCTTCTCATTCTGTGAAAGCAGACAGGATGTATTTTTGCTTATATCCGTGGTCTCTCTGGATTAGATGGAAATGTAAACTCATGGGGGCAAGAAACACCTCTTGGAAACAAGTGCAGGGCCCTTTAGAGTACAACTGTTTCTGCTCCACTTAGCGCAAGTGATCAGTAAAATCTTAGATTAAAAACTTACGTTGTGCAAACATTTAAAATCAAACTGCATGTTATATCAACCCACTCTCAACTGGTGAGGCATGCTGAACATCTCGATGGCTGCTTTTCTGCTTGCTCTTTTGTTTTTTATAATTAGCACCTCACCTTCCTCTGCAGGGTTTTCCTTTCTCCAGCTGGCATGTCCTGCAGGGTGGGCAGGTAGAAGCCAAGCCACAGTGGTGCTTCTGGCTCAAGAATAGGCCCTTCCAGCCATCCTCTGGGCTGTGCCTTGTCCTGCTTGAGGATCTCGAGAAGCTGCAGAGGGGACTGTGGGGTTGAACCCCCACTGTCACTGTCAGGGAGGGAAGTGGTGGCTCTGACAGAACAGAAGAGTGAGTTTGCTGCCTGCTCCCAGCCAAGCAGCAGTTGGTTCTCTGGGCTCCCACTGGGGCCAGCATTGGGCAGCCTACTCCCCAGGGCCCTTGTCCTGGCTCCCGTGCTGCAGGGCTTCTGCATCTTTTAAGTGGTTACTGCTTTGGCAGAGTTTAGATGAGCACTGCTTGCCCATTTTCTTTCATACAGACCAATCTGAAAAACCTTTACTGCTGTTATTTTCCATTATAGAATGGTTTGGGTTGGAAGGAACAGATCATCTTGTTCCTCTGTTTCTCCCTCTTTCTAAACATTTGCATTTCTGTTGATGAAGATTTGCAGTAATGCAGATATCTCTTGATGCATTCCAGGATAGAGTAAACATTCTGTAGGAGAAGTTCTTTTCTTATAAATAATCATTTATTCCCCCAATTTGAATGGAAAGCAACATTTTGCTAATCTTTTAAAACTGTCAGCTTAATTCTGTGTTTGTTACCAGTGTAAACTCTTGTCTCTGGAGCATTCTGGGCGATTTGCAAAGAGAGAAGTTAATACATATTGTGCTCAGCACAAATAGTCAGGGGCCACTAGGTTGATGGAATGTCACCTCTCCTTACCTAGCCCAGGCAGATTTCAGCCTACCCGGAGTTGCAGGTGATGTTATTGCAGTCTGAGAGATGCTTCTAGCAGTTTGCATCATGGACTGTGCAAAACATGTAATCAATATGCTATTAAAGAGGCTGCAGGCTCTCTGTTGCTGGGTGATTTCAGATAATGCATGAAATACAATTGGGAATGATAGGGCTAACTGGTCCTGCCACAGACTGGCTGTATTTTATCTGAAGATCTTGCAACTGTGTGTTTTTTTGTCTGCATGGTGTATATTACAGGTGTACACAGCTCTCATCACCAAACAGGGACAGCAGTGCACTCTATGAGTGTAAGAACAGGTGGTTATTCCCTGCAGATTCAGTTGTAAAAGCTATGCAGGAATTAGGAGCAGGGCATATTGTTTCAGTCTTTTAGATGGAGAACTGGGATCCAGTGAGATGCTTTGCAAGATGATCTGTGGCAGACACTGGTCCCAGCCCCCAAAGCTGGTATTCTGTGCCCCAGATGGAGCTCCTCTTTGCTGGAGGTTGTTTAAAAATACATGTCAGTGAAACAGAGCTCACAGGCCTCCTTGGCTGAGTGCCCATAGCTAATCACTAGAGATTTTACAGTGAAGTCTTTCAGAGTGTCTGTTTAATTAATGGTTCATATTTTGCTGATCTGAGACTTTTTATTTTATTCTTAAATTTAATACATGTTACTTACAAAGTTAAATATGTTTTAATTCCATCTTAAATCCAGTGGAACAATCTTTACAGTGGAGTTGGCTTTTTTTTTTTTTTGCACAGCAGCAGCAGCATGTTTGCAGAGGCTCGTGCTTGGACATGCAGCTGGTTAGTAGGATTCTTCACAGTCCTGTTGTATGCACTTCCCTGGAAGTCTCTTAAAAGTAAGAAACCAAAGAGCTGAGAAACACCATGGAACTGAACCTCAGTGCATTATGCCGCAAGGCTATGAGGGATAACCCTGCTGCTCTCCCAGGAGAGAGGTTTGGTATGTCAGGCTGTCGCAAAGGTATGTGCAGAGAGGCTGGGTGGGAATGGGAATGCATGTTTGGGTCCACTGAGATGACCTTGTAGAATCCAGCTGGTTTCCCTTGGCCAAAATTTGAGTATGTCAGAGTGAAACCTGATTTTTACAAGTTCACAGTCTGTATGCTGCTCCCTTCCTTTTAAATTAAACATCCTTGTCTTTTCCCCGGGCAGGAAAACCCCCAGGCATGCTCCCATTGTGGCTGCGCTGTGTGGGGACAGGCTGTTTGCTGCGAATCCAGCACAAGTGCTGCAGCAGCAACTGCAGTTGGTGCTGGATAAACAGTGCCCCTCCATCTGTTCAGATGTGGATTCCTGAGGATGCCCTTTCCCCCTGCTTTGCATACATGCATGAGGAAGCTACTGCCATCTAAGTACAGCCATGCCAAAGGGTTCATTAACAAGGGATTTAGCAGTTGTGCTATGTTTGCCTGGAGAGCTTTGATCTTGAGAAGGGCACTCAACGGCAGCAACACCACTGCAGCCGTATCAAGAGCCTTTATCCCAAGCACCTGGGGCTGGAGGCTCAGCAGGGAGGAGCTTTGAAATGAACTAGGGGTCTTTCTCCTGAGAACCATGAACCTTTGTCTCAGTTAAATGTGTGTTTGCTATTTTCCAGTGCTATAAGTGATCGGTTATTGTAAAATCCCTTAGTGGTTTGTATTGAGGAGAAATCTATGACAAATGCAAGTAAACCTGCTGCTTTTGACACTTGTTTCTCTTAGTGTTTTCAGTCCTGAATGGCAAATGGACTGTATTCTTTGTGGTTAGCACAGACTACTTGCAAAGGAAGTCTCATGCGTTCATGTCTTCAGAGCTCAAAACAACTACTCAAGCCAGCTTTTCCAGCAAATTTCCTCTTTCTGAAGTTAATTGTTGAAGATCGTAATAGCTAGGTGGCAGAAGTCCACAAAACAAGGCAGTATTCCCCCTGTAATAATAAAACTTAGTACATTTGTTAAGTTTTTTATGCTGTTTCTTCTCCCCTAACTACACTACTTCAGTCCAGACCGGACCATGTCCAGTCCAGCTAATTCATTTTCATCTCTTCTGCTTCCTCTTTGTCCTGCTTTCTTGGGCTTTTGCTCATGTTCATAAGGAGCCCTGCCAGGCTGTGCTTCCACACTGGGCTGCAATCACTACCTTCAGAGAGCCACTATCAGTAGTGGGGTCTGCTGTGTGCTGCAATGGCTTTTAAAGCCGAGAAGTCTCTCTCTGAGCTGACATACTGCTCTCCAAGCAGCTGCGTTTGTTTGTGGTTTTTCCTTCTCCACCCTCCCAGGGTTGTTTTTGTTCCTGTGTGTGACACCAGTGAAGTGCACAGCACGCTGCCTTCCCATCTAGGCAGTCCAGGGTTTGGTTTATTTATAAACCATGGAGAGCATGAGTGGCATTTCCAGGTTTAGGGAGGTGGAAGAGAGAAACAACAGAAGGGAGCAGCTTGCTAGCAAAGAAGAGATTATTTGTCAGATTATGTCTCTTGCTCTTCCTGGAATCAGATCATTTGTTTTAGAGGACCAGAATGAGAAAGGCAGAAATCCTGGGAGTGCTGTGTTTGTCAGGGAGGCTCTGTGCTAGGATTACAGAAGCACAGAGGGCCCTTGCCTGAGTTGGCAGGGTGACGTGATATGGGAGCTTGTGGTGTGCCACTGAACTGATTTTATTTCTGCATTCAGAGGCAGTGTGCCTGCTTTGGCTCCCTTTAGGTTCAGAGATAGGAAATATAGGAAAAGAAATATTTCTATCTTCTGGAAACTTTCTTCTCTCTTTCATGTAGCACATAGTTTGGAAGCAAAAGTCTTTGTTGCTCTGCCAGTATGGCTGATAGGAAGAAAAGATAAAAATATACCAAAGAAGATTTTGAAGGAGCACCAACAGGCAATGATCTTACCAGCAGATAAAAAAACCCTTCAGTTTTTCCTCAGCATCTCTTATGTACTGCTTCTCCCCCACCCTCTTATTTTTGTCTTCTGAACTATCACTGTGAGAGAAAAAAACAGCATTGAGAAATTTAGTGTCTGCAGAGAATCACAGCCTATCCCTTTAAACTACAGAGAAGCCTGAGTGGAATTTCTATTCTGGGAATAGTTAATTCTGTTTGAGGTTGGGCAAGAGGGAAGCACTCACAGGCTTAGTAGCAATGCTTTTACTCCATTTGTTTTTTATCTTAAGGATTTGCCTGCCTCATTTGATGGAAAGTGCAGTTATTGATCAATCCTCCACTAAGGAGAAGAACTTGAAGAAAAAGAGAGTGAGAGAAAGAAGGAATAAAAAACAAACAAAAACCCCAAAAGACAGTATTTGTTGCTGTAATGCTGTTATATAATAGCCATTATGTAATGTCTGTTGGTGCCAACTAAAAATATACTGGAAGATAACTTCCAGTTCATTGAAGCATTTAACTAGCATCATCCCAGGGTTTCTGGTTCTGGATTCAACCCCTTCTGCAGATCTTGAGAAGAGCTTGCAAGTCCCCCAGGTAGCACAGCAACCTGTTCTGTCTTTTATTCCTCTTCTTGCCCGCTCTCGTTTTTTTTCTTCTAACTGGATTTTTAGAAATGGTAAATCCCTCTTCAGGTCACCTCTCTGCACACCCCACTGACCATGCCATTGGTCCACGCAGCCTCTCTCCTAATGCTTTGTTCAGCTGAGCTTTAAATGTCCATGGCAGATACTGGGTTTCAGGAGAAGCCGAGCATAAAGTGTAGCAGGGATTAGATTTTGCATCAGCCATTGAAAACTTGACAACTTCATAGGTAGTGTTTTACAGGAAGTTGTTCTCCTGTGGCTGAGCTGCAGCTAAAAGTACCTTGCCTTTTCCATCCTTAAGCCTTCCCTTGAACTGCCAGCAGGACCTGCCATCATGCCCAAATGCTCAGTTGCAGACCATGGTTTGCCCTTCCTCTGTAGCACAACGTCGATGTGGCAGTGCAGAACCTGGAGTACCATTTCCAGAGGTAGAGTGGGCAGCCCGGGCTGACCAGTGCTGTGCGATGGAAGTGCCTTGGCTAGGGCTTGAGGGCAGTGGCAGCCTCTCTGGGGAGGGAAGTAGACATCAGCTGTGGTGCCCTACACAGCTATGGTCTCCTTGACACAAGGGAACGTGACAGGCTGCTGAAAGTGACCCAAGGAGGAGCAGCAGGGAGGTGACCCAGACAGCAGCAGTGAGCTGCACCACTAATACGGACCCTGCAAGGTTTCTTGATTTCGACAACAGAAGCCTAAATAGTCCTGGCTGAAAAATCCATGAGCAAAAAAACTCTTTATATCCAGGATTTCAGTCTGCACAGAGCCTTACAACATTGTAAATAACATGATATATCACAGAATTGTGTGAGTGGTTTAATTAAAGGCTCATGGTAGTGCTGGGGGAGGGTAGTAGACGTTATCACCAGAGGTGAAGCTGAGCTGTGGTTGAAGCAACTTCATACAGAGGGATTCAGAAAGCAGGGTTTAGGCTCCCATCTTGTGCTGTAATTGATGTAAAGCATTGCCATTTCTTTTCCTCATTATTGGTAAGTCATGGTACTGTTCTGTACCTAAGCACTAAGATTGTGATGGTATAAATCTACATATCAATGGCATAAATCTACATTCAGGTTTGTTACTATAGTAGATGCATGCTGGTAATGAACAATGGTCAAGGAGACTAATGGCTCCATTGCAGGCATAACCGGTGAGGAGAGAACAACTGTCCATGCCCTCCAGAATCACTGTTTTAATCCCCAAATGGGATCAGCAAGGGGTTTTGTTTTTCAGAAGAGCAAAGGTTTAGTCTGTCTTCCAAGACTTACAGAGTATTTGTTTTGCATTAATTTACAGAAGCAGCATCTTGCGATTGCATCCACACAAGCATTATGTACATCAAGTGACACGTTTTGTTCTTTAAATTGCAGAGGAAGTCATTAGTACCTATCATAGTTGTTGTTGCTATTGCTTTACTACAGCAGCAGAATGAAGTGGGAGTGCAGGTAACTCCTATTTAAACTTGATTTCTTCTGCAGGAATAGAAATGTTGACAAACTAATGAAGGGAACCAATGGTGCTTTGTGTGTGCATTGGCTACAATTCAGCTGCAATGACAAGGGCAGTTACGTTGTGTCAAGTTTTAATAAGGGGGAAGTCCTCATAAGTCAAACTAAGATTTTACTCAACAAGTATTTTTGTCTGCTTGCTTTTAACTGAAGCGGCCTACATTCTGCCACATGAATGTGCTTCATGTCCTAGCTCCTTGTCACATGAAGGAAGCCTTTCTGCTGGAAGATGCCTATGTAGGAAGGGCAGGGGGTACTGGGTTAAAGCAGCGGATCAGGACATAGAAATCATATCATGTGTGATCAGATGTTTTAACCTGGTTGTGTGTTGATGCTTGTCTCTGGTAGTTGTTGAGTGATGTGGATGCTTACTCAAAACCACAGCAAATTAAGTGAGGGATAATTGTTTAGCACTCTGTGATACAGATTTAGGACTCTACAGACTAAGGCCAGCATGATTTGCTTTCTCTGGGGTAAGATATGGTGTACAGTGCTTATTCCTTTATTTGTATAAAGACAGAGAGAGAGCCTATACAAAGGCTTTTTGGTGGGGTGTGTGTGAGTAGAAACCACTCTCCATTTCCTTGTGTGTTGGATCACAGGTGGCAGACAGGTGGAGAGGAAAAATGTAAAAGCTTTGCTAAAAAGAAGCAGTGGATTTACTGCTGCCTTGCTGGTCCAGCCAAGCACAGTTAGAGCAATACACTCACTTTGGTGCACTTCCCTTGGGGACATCAGCAGCATATTTATTGAAGACATGACCATAAATCTTTTAGTGCCAGGAAAAAGCTGGTTGAATAGCTAACAAGATACACTGTCCTGCACATGCTCCTCCGTGGGAAATGAACAGGGGCAGCCAGCATGGAGCAGATACTGGACCATTGGCTGTCCTTGAAAAGCTGGAAACCGTTACACTGAAGGTCCTCAGTGTGCTTTTAATGGGGGCAGTCTGGGCAGCTGACTCTGCTGCACCATGGTTTTATATGCTTATGGGCAAGATGTATTGAGGAAAGCATTCGTCACATTCTGAATAGGCACAAATAAACCAGGCAGTACTGTATCAGTGATATTATTGTGTGGGATTATTACTTAAAACAGTGTTTCATCTGGAAGCTCTGACCAGGTCTCTGACTGGAAATCAGCTGGGTTTGTTATTATGCCTATGTTTTAATTGTGCTTTCCTTTAAACAGCTTTAGTCTACATCATGCATTAAAAATCCACTTAATTTTATGGAGAAAAGGTGCCCTGGCTGTTCCTCTTGTACAACTGCTTCACCACCAGACATGCCATAGCCATTAAATCGCCCCCTGCAGTGACCTGCATATCTTTAAGCATTTAAATGACTTCTGTAAATTAGGCTTTTAGGATTAGTCATCGTAGATTTGCAGCATCATTGGTGTGTTGCCAAGGACCCCAGTTTTGTCACCATGACTACTACCGCAGGGTTAGTGAGAAGCACAAACTGCAGGGAAGTCTATTCACGTGCCAGAATGTGAGTGGGTGAGCAGTGATGTTGCACCCATGACAGCCAGAGGAGTACCTGGTTGTTTATATCCAGCACAGCCTGGAGGTGGGCCTCTAGAGGGGAGATGCTGTTGTCCATCCAGGGAAAATCACCATCATACTTATTTCTTGTATTGTCACTTGTGTGTGTTCAATAAATAGTGTGCTTTGAGAAGCTTGGGAGGTGTGTGCCTACTCTCTGAAATGCTCTAATCCTGTGGGGATTATCCCTGTAGGTGCTAAAAAGCTAGAAGCGGAGAAATTCTTCAGCCTTTTCTCAATATTTTGTGAGAAGACTGTCTTTCCTATGTAAACTATTTTAAACAAGGTCACAGTTTCATAAACTTCTTGCACCCGCAAGCTGTTTTGCAAGATTGTTATGGCTTTGACTTTGAAAATATTTTGGAATAGGTATCTTAGGACTTGGCCAATCCTCTCAAGGGGTGGATGGCCGAGGAACCAATTACCTATTGCCATTCAACACACTTTTGCAATCTATCCTATAAAAGTAGTCAGAAAATTATTAAAGCTTAAGCTTCCGCTTCCACTTGTTCATAAGCCTGGACTCGGTGTCGTTTTCTTTATGCGACTCAGACGTAACAGCGACATATCCCTTCCTAGGAAAGGCAGTCCTTCACCATGGGGTGTGAAGCTGCAGGAGAGCTGATCCTGTGATGAAGTAATTGGAAAGATAAAATCCCCTGGTACTGCCTAGTGAGATGAGTAGTCGTGAACTGTCATGTTTGAGAGATTTTTTTTTAAACCTGAGCACTGAAAAACAGAATCCCATGGTTTGTCTCCAGTGGGAAATATACAGCCCATCTCTTCTCTGCTATTGCTTCTTTAAATATATGCCTGCCTCATGCAAGGGGAAGCTCCTGGCCCCTGTATTCATCTTATTCAGACATTTGAGAATTAGGTCTTTAGAAATAGCACTGCTGGAAACTCTTAAGTGCCATCTCTTCCAGTTGGGTGCTCTTCTATTGTTTGAAAACCCATCCCCATAGCTCTCCTCCACCTCCTTCCACAGCATCTTCTTGGACATCCAACATGTATACGTGAGTTTACCTGGGAGCTCTTGAAGAGAATATGCATTTGGTAGCATCATCTGGTGTGTTTTTTCCTATAGTGTTGATATTCGTGGCTCTTTCTCATATAGTTGTCTCTTGTTCCTCAATATCACATGACTTGTTTTGTAGCAGCTCAGGACCAAAGTCGTCCTCCTGGCTGAACCTCCTGTCTTCTGGTACATGTCCTGGCCTCTCCTACTGAATCCTTCAACAAAACTGTGCCAGAAATCATCAGTTCACTGGCACCTCATGGAAGAAGGGTCTACGTTTTGACATGTCTTTTACAGTTCTTGGAGGGAGAAGGAAGTCCAGGGAATTGTTCTTAGCTCCCCATCAGCTCTATAGGCACTTTGTCCTGCCCCAGGCAGGAGAGCTGATAAACAGGCTGCCCAGCAGTGTGCTTAGTGCCCGGCAGGAGCAGAGCCCCTTCTCAGGGGGTGTTTCTATTCATGCGTGAATCTGCCTTTTCCATCTCACCCCATCCCATCCCTCTCCCCATCTTCTCTCACAAGAGCTCCTCACAGCTCTTGTAGCTGAGCATCTCTGCAAGCCTGGCTGCCCTGTCTGAACATGGGATCCTCCCTGTGCTGTTCCACCAGCTCTGGGCCGCCAGCTTGCCATCTTGGCATGAATGCCTGAGTGGGTTTTTTTTGTTTTTGAAAGAGATTCTTTGAATTCAAAACATAGCAAATTCCTGGCGGAGGCAGCTGATGGATTATGCTCTGTGAGGACTCTGTGCCTGGGACTTGCACTTCTGTGGTCCTTCCCTGACCTTCCAGCAACAGTGCCAAAAACCTCTGTTGTGGGTTACAGATCAAAAATGCATAAATAGAATAAACCAATTTGCTGGGGTCAAAAAGGGGACAAATGCTTCTGATGCCAACTCACATGTGTGGCCTGAAGACAAACTGTCTGTCTGATAAGCCTGCTACTCCCTGAAAATGGGGCTGGTCAGGAGGAGAGAGCATAGCTGTGTGCTTACGTGTTCTCTAGAGGAGCATGTCTAGTGACACACACCACTACATTACATGTGTGCTAGCAGACCACCACAATCCAACTGCTTCTTCCATCTTGAGGTTTCCCACTATAAATCATTCTGGTTTCCCTCTTATATTTTGGTTTTAGCTCTAATTTCCCACAAATAAGCCATCAGGGATTTCTTTACCACTCTCCTTCCCCTGAACAAAACTGCTTTCGCAGGCTATTTTCACTTTTGCAGTAAAGTGCTTGTTCAAGGTCTGTGTGGGTGACTAAATGCTGTTTGCTTTCCAGTGTCAGTCCCTTTCCATATTTTTATTTATCTTGACTGTTCTGGAGAAACAGGGGAAAAATACATTTTCAGTTCAGAACCATCTTGACATAAGTGGATTTTGTGCCTGTTTCTTCCAAGGCTGTTGGTACTTATCCCAGGGTGGAAATAAAGATGTAAGATCCTGAGCTATTGTAATCCTGTTTGGGTGAACTGGCTGCCTCCAAAGTACACTGCCTGGTGTTAAAAGCATCTCATTTTTAATTACTACTAATGCTGCTGTTTCGATGGCACTTAGCACTGGATTACCCAAAAGCCTGGCTGTCTCAGGAACACCGGTGTTATCCATAGGCAATGCAGAGAGGACTCAGGTTTTCCCAAGCGTCATCCAACTGCAGAGGCAAGAAGAAACCCTTCTGTGTCCCGTTTGCTGCATTTGCAGCTAACCCTTCTATCCTGATTGGTTTTATCTGTGGTTTCTAGCCTGTGCTCCCCCTCCATCTCTCCGTATCGTGATGAGTGAAGCGCTGTGATGAAAAATTAATGCTCAGATTCTAGCTGTGAGCAGCAGCACTCACATCCTGCTGTGCAGTGTTCCTTATCATGGGCTGCAGTGCTCAGTGGCAGGGGCAAGCTGCCTTCCCTTCCCTTCCCTCCCCATGCCAGCCGCTCTGCAGGCCTTGCCACAGCTCTGGCACTGGGCTGTGGGGAGCTGTGCTGGGCATTGCTCCTGCCTTCCCCCGTTCCCAGCACTAAATACCTGGTGTGCTCTATCTCTGATGCTCCTTATTGGCTCCAGGTTTGTTTGGCTGCATAATTCTCTCAGTGCCTTATCAGATTAGCATGATTTCAAAGTGTTAAGAGCATCAGTGCCTCAAAGAGTTTTGCAGTAGCTTGCCTTGGCCTCAGATTAGGTGCAGACATAATAATAACAGAAAATAGAATATAGAATAATAGAAAACTGTTTGGGTAGAGATGGTTTTCTTTTCTTCCTGGATTAATTATAGAAACATGGAGACCTATTGGAAAGGAACAGGGCTTTCTCATGCAGTTGCTTTAATACTAGCTGTGTCTCTGATATCTGACTGTTACGGGTTTATGTTCAGGAGCAGTGGAGAAAGTCCCCATGTCCCATAGCAAAGGCCACATGTGCTTCCCCAGGTCATGGGAAGAGAAGGGCATTCCTGTTTGCCGCTGCGGTTGGGGAACAAGGCCCATCTGAGCAATGTCTCATTTCTCCTGGATGTTTGGAGATGTGATTTGTGTAAAGAACGGCTGTGAAAGAGGTTACACTGGAGCCAGCCACCGTCATCCCTGCTTCCCTCCCTCCCTCCCTCCCTCCTTCTCTGAGAGCAACAGTAAGGCATGCTGCATGTATGTGAGTGCTGTCAGCACACAGGAAATAATGAGTTCTTCCTGTTCCTGATAGTGGCAGGAATAATCAGACCAGTATCTTCATGACATCCCAAATGACAAAGGTGTGCATGCTGCTGAAGACCATGGTTGGAGACAGCCACCCAGCCCCTGTGAGGATGCTCACTCCTCTGAAGGGAGCTGGTCCTAAGCCTGGTCACAGACCTGGACGCAGCCCTAACCAAGCTGATGCCTGCCTGAAGTGTTGAGTGGCCAGTTTGCACCTTGTGCCCTCCCACCTCACACAGGAAGGATCTGATTACAGAGTATTTTTGCCTTGCTTGGAGTGCTGGGTACAGCAGAAAATAGGCTTATAGTATAACTAGGGAGATACCTTCTGAAAAGAAAATGTGTGCTCTGCTTTCCATGTTCAGGCCATATACCCATTCCCAGGATGTAGCCTCAGCCCCTCCACCTCCCTCTGTCCCCCATTTGCCTGGTTGCAAAAGCATCCAACAGCCATATTCACACTGTCGCTTCAGCTCAGCCAGTGCCAGGCATTGACTTTTCTATCCATAAAGATTTATTGTTATTCCTACTTGTTCTCACCCTTCCCTCACCATCTCCCGTAAAATTCCCACCCCTCGGCTTGCTGAATAATTTCAAGGTGCTAATTGCCCTGTACTGCAGCTGATCCATTGATCTGGAACACAAACAGTCTCAAGGTAATTTTCCATCTGAGCCAGTCTGGTGCTTGTGCAAGTGCTGATGTTTGTTTCCTTGTTTTTTAATTTCCTGCAAAAAAAAGCTTTTGTGTTGCTCTCCACAAGATGCCTGTGCCTCTGCCTCAGCCAGTGGCTGCTCTGTAAGGCCATGTGGGGCTTGAGGAAAATTGACACTAACAGTACCTGATTCTGTGTAATAAAGTCTGTGGGTGGAAATTGATAATCCTGCTCTGTCATTTTGTATCCCTCTATCAAAACTGTTAGCCTAGTCCTTGAGGTACCAGGTGGCTTTACTGCCCATCTTTAGTCCTGCATTTGGGATGGACTGGGAGCAACTCAGACTCTCTGTCCAGTTACAAAAATACTTGTTCTGCCAGATAAATACTTGGAGGCAGAGGTTGCCGGGGGTTTCACATCTCTGAGGACTCCGACATCCCTGACCACGAAACAGCTGACCACAAAATCCAGCACTGGGTCACTACTGGCTACTGGGAAGTGCATCCTGCACAGCAGAGAGTTAATTTTCCTATGGCTATTGCTTCCAGCAGCCTCAGCAGAAGCTGTGTCTTTGCAGGGTTTGATCCGAGCGGCGGGGGTGTGTGGTGATGTAATGTTACCAACTCCCTGTGCTGGTGGGAGGAGGTGAGGTAAAAAATAAACTCATCTGCATTCATTTCTCTCTCCAGCTTGTATGCAGTGGTTCGGTTTACCTGGAAGACTTGCTTTCATATTTTTAAATAAAATCAGTGGTTGTTTTTCTTACCCAGGGTAAGGCTGGTGTGGCAGCACTGGTGGAGAGCAGGACGGGGCCAAAGGGAACACCCCCTCCAGTGCTGGCAAGGCTGCACCCTGTGTGCAGCCCTTTTGGGCAGGGGCGGGATGAGCTCGGCAATCCCATTTCTGGAGGCAGTCTTGTCTGCAGGTGGTGTGTGCATATAAGTAGAAATGAGTAGCAGTTGTCTACCCCTGAATTACAAGCAGATTTTGAAAAATGTAACACCTATCTCCCTCCAGAAAAGCAGCCTGTTCACAGAGTCAGGTAAGTTGCCTGTGCCTCAGACCACTTTGGATGAAATGCTGCAGGCTGAGTCAGAAGGGAAGGACAGCTCTAAGGTGGCATGTAACCAGGTAGAGGGGTTGGAGGGGAGAGGGAGTCAGTGGCGTTATTTGCAGTCCTTGCCTCTTTCCAGGCTGGCTGGTAGATCCTGTCCATCTGACAGAGCTGTTGCTTTGGCAGGAGGGGAAGGTTCACTCCCGCTAACATCTCTCACCCCATGTCTTTGAAGGGGTGCTGGCTGGAGTGACTCAGCCATTGCTTTAAGGATTTCATCTGTAGAAAAGGAGGATCTGCCCGAGTTAGTGTGTGCAGCCCTTACAGTTGTATACTTGGCTTTTCAGAAATGGCAGATTGATCACACCTCTGGAATAATTTGGCACCTCCCAGCCAAGGAAAGATTTTCCCAGTTCAAACACAGTACTGAATATCCCCTCTGTCCATCCACAGATTCACAGATAGAGTAGGAAAAAGGAAGTGGAAAGACATCTCACAAATTGGAAACTGAGCTGCTGTGAATCCTTTTCCCAGCACCACCCCATGTCACCTGTGTGCTTGGCACTGTCAGGGGATGGGAACACATCAGAGCTCAGCTGGCCTGCACAGATGGCAGCTTGGAAGGGTCTTGGTTTTTTATGATGATGGGCTCAGATGACAAGACTAAAGGAGTAATTCTTGTGGTGGTGATGGGTTGGGTAGCCAGCCCAGATTTCTCTCTGATTTGTCCACAGGTGTGCAAATATGTCTGCACTGTCCTGAAAGTCCCTTTTAAACTGATGTAATTATTTGAGTGGTGCTGTGGATCCATTCTGTAGTCTCAGAGCAAGATGGGAACACCCCAGAAATGGACCTGTAATGGACAGCTGTTACTGGGCACTATGGGAACTGCCTCTGGTCTGACTCGGTGTGGTGAGTGTTGTATATCCAGAACATCTCCAGGAGGGAAGTCTTCTCCTGCACATCCTTTAACTGGAACAAGGACAGGCAGGTATTTAGCAAAACAGCTTCAAAAGTTGGAGATCTTGATGTTTTCATGTAAAGTTAATGAATGTTAAAAATGGCATTTCTTATTCATTTCCCTGCCTGAGGCCTGCCTGTAGTTCTGGACATGGCCCAGGATGTACACAGGACTCTCACTGTGGCGGAACACAGGACTGCAGCAGCACTTCCAGGAACAGCAGTCTTGTGTACCCACCCGGGACACAGCTTCACCTGACTTTTCTGCTTGCCGCAACCTTCATGTCAGTCCCAGGTGAAGGACCACAGAGAGTCTGGAAAGCTTCCACGAGGCCAGGAGAAAATTATAGCAGCAAAATCCTTGCAAAACCCCATGCATACACTCATCGGATACTAAGTACTTGAGGGAAGGGAAAGGAATGGGCACATGAGTTCTTGTGGGTCTTCAGAGATTTGTACTGGGTGCCTCTGGTGAAGCAGCTTCAGCTGCAGCAGGTCTGGTAGATGTGCAGAAGAACATGCCACTGCTTGGGTATGTGGTTAGTGCAGGACAGGCAGAGACTCTAGGTGGTGTTTCTGGCCTCTGCCTATAATAGTGCAGCACTTGGTGGTTGTTGAGCTCAGCTCTTTGTCGAGTCAACACAGGGATGCTAATTCTTTGCTTGAATGTGGGGAAGCTGAGGTTTGGAGGAATATATGCTGATTTTAAAGGAAATACATTGTGTTTCATATGGCTGAATATCTCTCTCCTGCAAGGGAAACTTGCATTTCAAACACATTCTTTTCCCCGTGGGAATATCTGGCTTTTCTTTAATCCGGCTGCTGTCCAGATGAAGACCAAAGGAGTCACTTGTTTTGGGTTTAGGCGGGAGCCTAATGGAGAAAAAGCAACTGCTTGGATTTCTGCAGCCATTGCTGGTTTTCCCACTTCAGAGGGATAGGAGAGGCGTGGACACACCTCACCTCACTGTCACAGGCACTGCTGGGGATGGTTCTGAGGTGCCACCCTGCTGCAGACACAGGAGGCTTTGGGAAAACTGTGAAATGGAAATACCAGCACTCAAGTAAAGCAGAGCTGCTTCCTTCAAGTGCACAAGGGTAGCTGGCCAGATCACACCTCCTGAATTTAATTTTGGTGCTGTTACTGTAACACCCAGGAGCCGCAATGCTCTGTGATGCCAGTATTTCACATACTTATTTAGTGCAAGAGAGAAGGACTTTGACAACCAAAAATTTATTGTGAAAGGGAAGCACAGTTACGGGAGAGGATGTGATATGCTCAAGGTCACCTCACAAGCTAGTGACACTCAAGACAGGTAAGTCATATCTTGTGGGGCCAGACCACTGTGATGGACTCACAGCATCCATTTGCAGCCATTGCCACTGCCCCAACATTCCTGCACATGGATTGTCTCTGTCTGGCAGAAACAAGGCACCTGTGAAACAGCCTGCAGCTCTACTTAAACATCAAGCCAGAAGCCAGCTGGGCAAGGAGTATAAAAAAGTCTGGAAGAAAGAGAGAAAGGCTGCACAGAAATTGTGTGTTTATGAACGCAGCACATTTCTTGCCTCTGCTTCTTACAGTCAGCAAGAGCAGCAGAGAGTATTAATCTGGCTTTTGCTGCTTTTTGCATTCACAACAGGCTTCAACAATAATATTCACTTTATTTTAGCTCTTCTCCAGAAATGGGCTTTTCCGTTTCTTCTGCTTGCCTGTATTCGTGCAGTAGAGAGATCATGAACAGCTTATATTAGGTAAAAGTCACTGGTTTTTCCAATCCCAGTGGTGTGCCAGGCGTCTTGGATTGCTGGAACTAGCCCAAATTCCTGTCTGCACCCTTAACTGGGAAACAGGGATGGGGATGAGCAGGGGCCTTCAGAGGTGTAAATAGATCAGTCAGCCACATGGCGTCATCTCTGCTCTGTACAAATACAGCTGAGGACATGCTGAGCAAAAAAAAAAAATTTTAATTAGCACAGCTCCTTCACCAGCTCTGGAACTAGCATAAATACATTCCCACTTCTGCTGCTTTTAGCAGACTAGCTACTAAACTTTCTAGGACAGTGCCACACCTCAGGTTCTACCTCATCTCATTCCTCAAAATCTACGAAGGCTGTGTGTCCCTGCCGGCAGAGGTGAGGATCCCTTTAGCATCTACTGAGAAAGTGATGCGTGTGTTCCCAGATAGGTAAAGAGAAAGCAACACCATACTGTCCTCCTCCATTATCCCAGGGCATGGATGTTGTGTCTGGGATGTCTTTGTAATTGTACCATTAGTGGTAAAAATACAGATTTCTCCACCTTTGAACATGACACCTCCAGTGCTTTCCTGTCAGACTTTCCTATCTCATGCAGATACATGGGCAGATGTATAACAGTGGAGAAGCTTTACAGCAGTGTAGTCTCCCTTCCCTAAAATTTTTTATAAAGGCCTTGCTTGGGAGCTGCTGGATCATAATGCCTGCAGAAATAGATGTGGTCTGGAGCATAGTGGATGGGACAGTTTAGGAAAAGTAGGTACTTTACATAAAAAGTTTCCATTTGTTTCAGAATATTCACTTGCCCCTGCAAATTGTTTACATGGACAGTGAAGCTTCAATGAAGATGGCTGAGATTATATAGTGTCTGCTGTAGCTTCTGAGGTGGATGTAAATACCCAGTATTAAATCCCTTGATGTGTCTAGTTAGGAGTCATTTCTCTCTCTTTGAGAACAGGTCTTGAAAAAATGCCCCAAGTGACCTCAAAGTGCTCTTTGAAGCAGATTTTTGAGTCTACTAATTTTTGTAAAATAAAGGTGGGATTAATGTGTTTGTCATTTCCCTCTAGTAATGGTCTTAGAGGTCTCCCTTGTGTGTGACTATTAACAGTGGTTTCCATTAAATGGACATAGGACCCAGAGCCACATGTGTAATTCCCTGTGTATGTAATTTGTCTTATTCACATGAATAGTTTAAAATTCAAAATGGTTATTGTACTGGGTAGAGCTTGAATTGAATTGTCAGGACAAAATGAGAAAATTGCACTGGGAACATTCACCCATTCTATAGTGTAAATCCGTAAATAGCCTTTAGTGTTAATTACTCCATAAATTGAAAGAAAATCTGTAACAGCAGACAAGGACTAGTACAAAATAAATGTCATGCAAGAAGTGAGGGAAGATGCACTGCTTGAAGTTGCTTTGGGAACACTCCTAGAAGGCGTGGGTCTGGGGAGAGCTGGTCTGTACTGGATGCTCTGAGACAGCTGCTCAGAGCTCGGGGAGTGGGACTTCGACAGACCCAGGGTGCTTGCTTTTCCGTAGAGTGCATTCTTGTTTGCTTACTTCTTGTTTTCATTTTCTTTCTTTTCCTCTGTCTGTCTGCCTTTTATGGTCTTGATAGTGGAAATTAAGAGACCTTTGCTTTTCAAACCTACCTAATTATCCCTGGAATAGCACTAGCACGGACAGCTTCCTCGCTCAGAGTCAAAGCAAAGATGCTCAAAGAGGCCAGAACAAAACTTCCCAGTCCCTCCCATTCTAACCTGTTTTTAGAAATTCAAATCTTTGTGCAGGAATTTTCTATGCTGCTTTGAGTTAGCTGTGAAATGCTTCAGTTATGAGATGTATATAAACATCTGCTGAACAGATCAGCTGGTTCTTGAGAGCAAGATTTAGAAGAAATAGATGGTTTGTATCCACTTTATGGGTAGGAAACTGAGGCACAGATACATATAAACTGAGGCCAGATATATATAAAACGTCAAGCTGTTACTTCCTCGCTACAGAGTGTGTGAGTTTATGAACTTCACAATGTTCTTTTGACAGTTGTGTGAGTAGGATAATACCTAAATAGGAAATGGGATGACAGGTTTCACAGCTTCCCTGTTGAGGGTATCTGGAATAAAAAAACCTCTCAGTTTTGCATGCTCTGTTAGGAGAAAGTGTAAGAAGCACAGAAGCACAAAGTTAGAGGTGGCAAGGTTCCCTGACTGTGGATCCAGTCCTGCAGAGGTGCCCAGGCAGATGCCCAGGTGCATCAGGAGCAAATCTGAGATGCACAAAGAGCAACGAAAGACGCATAAATTAAAGTTTGAGTCTACTAATTTTTATAAAATAAAGGTGGGATTAATGTGTTTGTCTTTCCCTCCAGTAAAGGACTTAGAGGACTCCCTTGCCTTCTGTCCCTGTCACTGTGATCCTGGAGAAACCTGCTGTCATATTTGCTGGTAGCACTTGGTATCTAATGGACATGTGGAGGTTTAAAAATCCCTGCCACGCACTGGATGTCTCGCTGCTGGCTCATGCGTGTGAGCCCGAGCCCGAACGCGCTCAGGCAGCAACACGGTGCTGGAGGCACTGCGCTCCTCATGTCGCAAGTCATGTTTGCAGGGCTGACTTCTGTTCCTGCCTCTGGCACAGCATCTCTGGTTGCCGAGAGAGGTGGTGGATGCCCCATCCCTGGACACATTCAAGGTTGGGTTGGACAGGACTTGGAGCAAACTGCTCTCGTTGAAGACATCCCTACCCATTGCAGGAAGGTTGTACTAGATGGCCTGTAAAAGTCCTTTCCCACCCAAACCATTCTCTGATTGTCTGATCCCCTCCCATTTTGTCCTCTGAGGAGGGTGACAGCTGACCAAACCGTTAGCATAAATGGAAAAGATAGCAAAAGCTGCTTGGTCATGGGTGTGCTGACCTCTCCCCAGGACGAGTTCAAGCTTGTTGGCATGTGAGATGATTTCAGCTGCGTTGGAGCTGTGGGATCTTCTTCCTCCTGTGCACATAAGCAATAACTTTTTGGACTTAATCATCGTGTTCCCCAGTGCAAAGCTAAGTGATGAGCTTTCATCTTGCCTGGCTATTGTGCTTAGATAAGTCCCTTGGTGTGGGAATGCTCTGTGGCAGTCAGACCAAACTCACACCAAGTACCTTCTGCCTGGCAGCCACCTCTCTCTATGCTGCAAACTGCCCACGGGATCTTGCTTAGAATTTACGTGGCAGCAAAAATCTTTGCTCACAGTTATTAAGTGTGAAGCTGGCAGCCTGTGTTTTGAGGCCAAAAGAAAAGCTATTTGCATCCTCTGAAAAGTTATGATTTGCAGTGTAACAGCCCCAAGATGTTTTTGCTGTCCTGATGGGCCCCTGTGGAGGAAGCACAGTGCTGGATCACTGGCTTGTCCATGCAGCAGAGCAAAGCAAGGAATGCGGCCTTCTGCAGGAAAAACTTCTGTGCTTCCAGAGTAGCAAGGACCACAACACACAAAACTGGCCATTGGACCAACTTTAGAGCTCTTTCTGGATTTTAGCACATTGTTGAAACTGATAAATAAATGTCTTTATCCTGCTTTAACCCCTTTCACACAGCTTTCTGGAAGTGAGAAGCAAGACTACTCAATTTCCCAACATTGAAGGAATGTTCACTTCGCCTGATTTCTCAAAAGGAACGAGATTCAGGTGTTACCTTCCACCCACTCTCCCTTCAAGATTTTGAGCTCATGTAGCCAGTTTCCACAGTGCCTGCAAGAATAAAAGTTTCCTAAAAAGTTTCCTGAGCAGAGATATCCAGGTCAAACCCGTGTGTTTTATGCAGATGTCAGGGAAACTACACCAGTTGGGTGTTGGCAGTGGGCCCTGGGCATCTCAGCTCCCTGCTGATGGTTGGGGCATGGCACACTCTGCACAGCAGCACCCACCTGCCACACCCAGTGGCCTCTCCAGCCCTTCCGGTGTGGTGAGGCTGACAGAGAAGTCAGAAAGATGCCTAGGCTTTGGATCAGGCTTTACAACCTCGGATAATCCCTCACTTCATTTTAAGATGGGATTTTAAAACTGCAGAGCAATGAAAAGCTTCGACTGGGGAGTGGGAAGAGAACCCTTTAATAAACATGAAGATCCTATTAAAAACATATATACACATAAACTGTGTTGCCACTTGGCAGCATTGGGCGACAGCTCTCCCAATTTATCATGACTTTTGCAGTTGGCAGCACTTTTATTTTTAATGACTTACCATTGGAGTCCTGTTATTGCAGGAGCCTTTTTCTCTATCTTTTTAATGCAAGCTAGAGTCTAGCTGCCATTTTTGCAGAGGGAAACTATAAAAGGTGAAATAAGTACAGTGTAAGGTCTCTAAAGCCAGAAGGCTGATCAGAAAATCCACAATATTTTTTATTTTCATTATTTTTTAATATTTGGAGTTAACCGTGGTTGCAAACACAAGCCTCATAATGATGAATCAAATGAGCAATTGGTTCATTCAGAGCACCAGAACAAATCAGGGAGTAGCACATCACTCAGAGCACTCCGCTATAATGTAAAAATTTGTGTACTGGGTGAAGATAAGTGCTTAGGAGGTGATCTAACATACCACACCAAAGGAACAAACCAGCTAAGGGTCTTCATTTCTCTCCAAGCACTACAATAAATCCATCATTTATCTACAGTTTCACTTGGAAGCTGAGAGGTGTCCTGAAGTGGGTATCTGATTGCAATAAGGTTGGAAGAGTCCACAGAAAACAGCTCACAGGGTGTCTTTGTGGAGGAAGGGAGTTAGTTAGCAGCACGTTGAACAGGATTCATCCAGCTATCAGTGTGGGTAGGTGAAATGCATTTCTGTTGTGGAACTGTGCATTTTCCAGTTATTTCCCCCTTAACTATAACCTTTTCATGAGAAGTGTGAACCCATTTAAACTAGGTACAGAAAGGGAAAAAAAGTTCTGGTGGTGTTGCCCTTTCTCAGAGCATTTTGCACATTTTTCCAGCATTCTTTTGGAGAGATGGGGCTCTCTCCCAATGCTGTGCCTCCTGCTATGCAGGGTGTTTGAAACTGAGGGGTCTTCAGGGTAGAAAATATAGACAGAAAAAATGATGTTTTCCTAATGTTGTGCAGACTGATACTGTCAGACTGACTCTTTGGTCAGGGTTGTAAACCAGGAGATCTTCCTTCCCTACTTTCTGCGACTTCCTTGGCTGCTTGCAAAGACCCATGAGCTGAAATGTCATCATCATCCCAGCATCCTCCCAAAGATATTTTAGGAGTGTCACATGGAACACCAGCTCACAGTACTTACAGCGGCAGCAATTCAATCGTATTTGGGTTTCAGCCAATGTTTGTTGTACTCCTTGGCAATGGTATTGATTATTGGAGCTCAGGAGCCAATTACGGCCAATATGATACTCACCACCTCACATCCCAGGATGGCATGTGCCACGGAGGCTGCTCTACTTCAACTGGGGCTGCCAAATGGGCCAGTGAGGCTGTGGACAGACTCCATACCTTGTAAATCACCTGTGCTGTGAATAAGCAGTTACTCACACCCTAAATGTTATTTGACATGTTGCCTGGGTTTGGTTTGCACAGGGACTGGTATTAGTTTGATACCTGTGCCAATGGAGAGCAGCCGCACGGTTTGTGGAGCCCACCAGCACTTGGTACCCAGCATTGCATTGCCAGGGCAAATCATCCTGGACTATCACAATGATCACATCTTGTTGGGACTGTGGTGTTCCATGCCAGAGACCATGGATGGAATGACAGCTTGAGTCTGGAAGCCTGCTTTTCCAGACTGTGGTAGTTGTCATGTTGGGCAGCAAATGATGGTTACAGAGCCTGCAGGCAGCTGGTGCCTTCTGCTAGCAACTCTGCAAAGCCTTACACAGCAGAACCAGAAAAATCTTAAGGCTTCATCCCAATTGAAAGGTCAAAATTAAAACCGTGATTATAGTAAACTAAGCCCACATCTCTGACCTTTTAGAGGTCTTTCCCAGCCAGAGTTGAGATATCCCCCATGATCAGAAGTGGGAATGACTGCACTCTGATGAACCAGGTACGAGAGAATCTTGAGAGCGCAGCAGAGAAATTTCTGCCCGGTGGGAGGACAAGGGATGTGACAGTGCTGGAGCTGTGGGGGCCTGGAGCTCTGTTCTCCTGTGGGGGAAGTGGTGTCCGTGGTGAGTTGGTGCTGAAACATGGGTAATTCCTCATTTTGCTCTTTATTTATTACCTTATTCTGCCTCGCTGAGTCTGCGCTAATGTTACAACTGGTGTTTTTGGCTCTCTTGGGGTTTACAGCATTCAACAGCTTCCTGGGCAAAGCACCATCCCATGTGGCTTATTTAACACTATTTAGATGATTTTGTTGAACCTTCAGCCTGGGTTTGTTTCATTAAAATTTGGGCTGTACTTTTCCATCTGGTTGCCTAGTGGAACCAGTGTCCAAAATTGGTATTTCAATCACTTCCTATATATTTTTCCAAGTTAACCGAATCACGAGAAGCAGGTTACTTAAGCGAATTCAGTGGCTTTTGTCACACTTCATAGGGCCTGTTAAACACATAAACCCAAAAATTATTAACACTTCCGAGTAATTACAAGTGCAATGAGCAAATCAGCTTGCCTTCCCCCTGAGGAGAGCTTGATGAGGTCTTCTTGGGGGCAGCTCATCCAGCACAGCTGCTGTTGAAGTGAAATGGGATAATGCCTCTGTCCACCATGAAATACTGCATCTTCCATCACATCCCTGGCCCAAAATTGTGTTTAAACTGGTATTTAATGAACAGCAGTCCTTGTCACCTGTACAAAGTGGGAATATCATCTACTGTGTTTATAGAAAGGGAAATGAGTTTTGATCTCACTGCCACTAGTGAGTCATTAGTGGACTTGAGCACACCTGGGATGTGCCCACTGCAGGTGGGATCAGTTGGTGAGAACGGGACCCTGAAGCATATGTAGCTCAGCAGCAGCTGTTTTGAGCTCTAGCTTCTCCATGCCAGGTGATGTAGGAAGCTTGGGTTTAGAGGTGGTTTTCTGATGCAAAGGGCTGATGAGCAAATGGTATTTTTTTGCAATAATTTGCTGCAAGCAACTTGCACTGGTCTCTCTGACGTAACATGCTGTTGATTAATGTACAAACTTACCCCCTCTCCCTGGTGTCTAGTTTTCATTCCATGTAAGCTCTGATTATTAAAAAAGAAACATTTGCTTATGAAGCTAAACATCAAAATGCAGAAGCAGAAACCTCAGTATCCCCACTGTTTGCAGTATGTTTGCTCAGGGTTGTTTTCATGCCACACACAATTGAGGTTATTGAGGAGAGCAAATGAATAGTGTTTGTTATTCAGTTCATTTTGGGTTTTCAGTGCTGTCAGTGTCTCGGGGAAGTGGTGCCTGAGGATTCGGAGAGGGTGAGGTTAGGACTTTATTACACGGTGTCTGGGGCTGTACAGAAACAACTCCCAAAGGTCTCGCTGAAGGAGAAAGAAAGGATACTGCATGGAGGAGCCAAGAGTGTGTGGACATGGAGACATGCGAGCACTTGCCTACAGTACCAGAGTGCTGACTGCAAGAGCAGCGATGCTGGGGTTTATGCTTTCAGACTCCTGGGCTGCATCTCACCTCTGAGCTAAGTGTATAGGCCTCCCCTGGGACGTCTGCTGTGTCCTTACTGGCTGGATCTGCATCCGAGATCAGGTTCCTTATGCCAAGTAGATTTAGCTGGGATTATGCATTTGTTAGTTGGGATCTGGATCTCACCTGTTTGTTTCTATAATTTGCCAAACAAAAATCTGAAGTCCAGAGAATTCTAGAGCAGTGTATGCCTTCATTCCAGAGTCTGCATCTGGTTTTCTGGGCTGTTAATACATTAAGGGTTTTTAAAACAGTTAATAATTTGCATTAAATGGTTAGCTGCAGATTTTTAACTATTTAACCACTACAGATTAGAAGCAAGTGGAATGGGATTATTCTTAGTATTTTCCATTTCCAAAGTAATTTGCATTACCTTAGTATGTGCTTACCTTGCAATCCCTAGTGTATGTGTTATACCATCCATCCCTTGCAGAGCTGTGTGGCTCTTATGCTTTAGAGATGGAGGCAGGAGCCCACAGATGCATAGTGTGCCTGCTCTGCATCTTCAAAGACTAGTGATAGTACCCAGGCTGCTCTGTCAACCTCATCTCAAGTCCAGGAGTACAAAATTTGGGTTTAGATTAGAGTGGGAAAATGGAAACAAAAGAGGACAGAACAGCTTGAGTAAAATGTTTGGAGAAATTGTATGAAAGAGATTTAAATCAAAGACCACTATGCTGCTTTGAAAGTAAACCAATGGGAGAATCCCCATAGAACTACTTTGAGAGAGATTTCAGGTCGGAGTTACAATTTAATAGAAAGATTACAATAAATGCAATGATACACAGAAGACTGACACAAAGTCAGAGTACAACCTGACACCCTGTTGGTCAGGGTGCTGATTGCAGTCCTGTTGAAGTGATGGCTACGGTCAAAAGCAGTGGTCCTTTGGAAGTTCTGGTCCTCCTCTGGATCCATCCAGTGGTGGTGGTGGTGCTGGTGTCCCAAGTCCACAAACCTCAAGATTATATACGCTCAGGTTCAGGCAGGAATGCTCAGTACCTCCCCCAGGGCAGGGAGTTTCACAATGGAATGATGTAATACCCTGAGTCATAGGATATTTTTGAGAGTTCTTGATGGTCGAAGTTACAGCTCCTATTCTGGTGGTGCCCACTGTGCCCATTAGCAGAGATGACCCCCTTCAGGATGGGTGTGACTGTGCTGGTGCTTCCCCAGAGGGGAGTTATCACAGCTGAGTCATTGGTGTGAAGAAGAAGAAACACTACCCTGCCTCGCAGGGTTTGCCTCTTCTCCCTTATCTCATTTAACACCCAGCTGATAGCCTGAGGTGTCAGGTGTGCAGGAGTGTGCTGGGCAGCTCCTGCAAACGACCTATCATTACCAGCTTGTCAGGAATGATGTAGAGGGGAGTAGAATACACAGTTTGTTAATGCCCACACTGGCACTCTCCTTTTGTAACCAGGACAACCACAGGCTGTTTCCACTTGGGAAGGTCAACAGAGCTGGTCACTGGTATCCAAGTGAATTGCTGAGTCTCCTGCAGTTCTCCGTGTTGTCCTTGACAATCTGTATGAATCCTGCCATGGCAATTGATGCAATCAGTACATGAAAGAGTGTCACAATATGAGCACGGGAGCAGCATGGGAAGCCCAGGAGGTTGGCTGGATAAGGGGGCTCATCTCACTCCTTGCGCTGAGGTCTGTGCTAAGCATATACTGGCAGATAGTGGACCTGGCTCTCTCTGCCTCTAAAACAAACCTCTGTCCTCCCCTTCTGTCTCTGCAGAGCTTCCTTCCTCGGAACACTTGAGCGTGGCCGATGCAACGTGGCTTGCCCTCAACGTGGTGTCTGGTGGAGGTGGCTTCTCCAGCTCCCAGCCCATCGGAGTGACCAAAATTGCCAAGTCAGTCATAGCACCACTAGCTGACCAAAACATCTCAGTGTTTATGCTCTCCACCTATCAGACGGACTTCATCCTGGTAAGAGGATGTGAGGGAACCAGGCAGAGTTATTGCCACCAGATGGAAGTTCAGTTGGGCAATTCTGGGAACAAGTTTTCTGGGGAGTGGCAGAAGTACCAGTCTGCTTTCCCCAGAGCTCTGTCCCTTGTAGTTAGGCCCTCTGACAGGAGGAGCTTTTGCTATGGGATGAAGTACTTGTTGTCATGGGTTGTCTGGTGTCTAGTGAGAGTGCTGAGCCCACACTACAGTCTCTCCTGCAATGGAGATACTGGTAGCACTTCCCACCATCACTCAGACACTGGTTTTCTGAACGTTAGGGAAACATAGTGTCTGCTGTCAGGTTGGCTGGTGATGGCCAAGAGGCTCCATGTTTTGGGTACAGACAGACAGACAGTCTTTCTGTCTCACACACACGTGTGTGTGCATGCACACAAGGCATAGCCTTTTTTCCTGAGGAAACGAGACTGAAGAACAGGCAGTGCTGAGTTGTTGAAGGAATGCTGGAAAAGAGGTGAAGCATCTCCTGCTTAGAAATCTCCACATTCTTTTTACAGTCATAAAAGCACTCTGGTGCTTAATCCTACTGATACTCGCAGTGATATCACCAAGTGTGCTTCTCTTAAGATACACCTAGATGGTAACTATCTGCTGGCTCAAGCAGGAGTCATGTGTCCACTTTGCTGTGCACTGGAAGTATGTACCCTCCACTGCAGTGTTTTGTCACTTCTGGTGCACACCATCACCAGATAATCCTGTTGTCACCTTCAGGTGCGTGAGCGAGACCTACCCTTCGTGATGCACACACTGGCTGCCGAGTTCACCATCCTCAGAGTAGTGAATGGGGAGACAGTGGCTGCCGATGACTTTGGGATAACAAATGGATTTGTCAAACCAAAACTAGGTAAGGACCAGCACAGGCTCAGC
This sequence comes from Struthidea cinerea, assembly GCA_013397865.1. NCBI lineage: Eukaryota > Metazoa > Chordata > Aves > Passeriformes > Corcoracidae > Struthidea > Struthidea cinerea. The sequence continues at coordinate 88,456 of VZTI01005356.1, read as the reverse complement.
TTGCCAGTGATTTGGTCTCCCTGGGTGGGGTGGAAGTCCTGCCTCCTAGCTTCCTTCAACATTTGGGTGACTCCTGTTGTAAGATGGTAATCTTACAAGCCTATTCCAGTACAACCAGGGATTTGAGTAGGTTCTTAACTTTCTGAGCAGTGCTGGTAAGTTTGGCTGAATTTTGGCCTTCTAATGCTAGTTTCTCTAGAGGAGACAGAAGGTTAAAGTATAGTTCATTGTAGTTGCAAAAATAATGTTGTCTGTAGCCTATATTTCCACGCTTCAACATTCCAAAGGAAAATGGCTTCTCTAAAAGCTTGTTTTAAGTATTGCAGTGATGCACAGAGAAGATTGTTTTTCAACTTTCACACTTCAGTGCCAGTGAGGATCAAGGCCACAGTGGGCCCAGGGCTGTACAGAACCTTCAGATGTTTGCAGACTAGAGGAACAAGCATCAAGCCAAAGGGCACAATCAGGAAAAGGAACAACTTATATACATATGTTTACCTACAGACACGTGTGTAATTTTTTGCCCATAACCAGCCAAAGCAGGGATCAGTTATTATGAAATGCCACTCACTTTCATCACTCAAAAGCTAACAATCACCTTGTTTAAGAAAATGAGTCTTAAAGAAAAAAAAGCATCAAGAAAGGGCACACTGAAACACATGTTGATAATGCACAGGTATGCAGTTTGCTGTGTTACTCTGCTTACTAGTATGTCTAAATGCTGGCTGCTTCTCAGCCACTGGCTGCAATGTGTTAGACAAACTGCGGTGTAGCAGCTGGTTTTTAATTTTTCAAGATATTAAGGCAAAATAGGTCCCCAGAAATGAGGGAAAACAGGATGGACTGCCAACAACCACAGCTGGAGAAATGCCTTCCATAACCCTGCCTTTTAAATGGCAGAAGCCTGTATTTTTTTCCACTTTTCAGTTTCTCTTGGCACCTCCTTTAGCTTGCCCCTCATCTCATGTGGGTGCACCCAACGGCCTGAAAGCCCCTAGGAGCAGAGAGCTGGGCAGGGTAGTCAATACCACCCTATACCTCAGGGAGACCAGCACAGGAGCAGATTGTCCACAGGCCCCTCATTCCCTGAGAGCCAACAGGGCTTCAGCAAGGAGGCACTGCCTTACAAATACTGTCAGCTTTCTCTGTGGCTGCTGCCAGTGCATGGATAACACGGCTGATGGGACAGGAGCCTGCTGCAGATGTGGCTTCATAGTTGTCTGTGTCTGTGTGTGTCTCTTGCAGTTCAGAGGCCTGTCATTCATCCCCTTTCCAGTCCAAGTAATATGTTCTGCGTCACCAGCCTGGATCCAGATACCCTTCCCACTGTTGCTACACTCCTAATGGATGTCATGTTTTACTCCAATGGGTAGGTCCTGCAGGGAGATGGGCTTCCAGGAGAGGTGTGCCCAGAGTCTGGAGGCACAGATTTCCACTGCTCCTCTGGGGTGCCCAGGGATCTGCTGTCGCCTTGTGCTGCTCCAGTGCTCTGCACTGAGGGAGGGAGGTTTCACACGCTCAAGAGGGTTGTCCTGACAGGTGGAAGCCAAACAGGTGATGGAGGGTGCCCAAAGACATCTGCTGGCTTTGGAAAACTGAGCATTTTCAGAGTGAAGGTGAGAGTAGCCATGTGGTCAGTGTGCTGCATATCCGCACAGGGCCGGAGCATGTACGGCTGGCTGGATTGCTGCCCCTTGGTGCCTGGGGCTCCTGGTCCACAGACTCTTGTGAGGGGACCTTGAGGCAGAGATGGAGAGTTTTGTCAATTATGGGGACTGGATGGTTTTCCACCTGCAAAATAAAAAAAAATCAAATCAGTATAATATGACATGACTCAGTGTCACTTCCCTAAGTCAGTGTATGAGCGTATCTGGTTTCACTGGCTATATCTGCTTTAAAAACCTTTTTTTGTGTTCTTCTAGCCACAGTTAATGTTGTTTTCTTCTGTTTCTTCAGAGTAAAAGACTCAGTGGTGGGCAACGAAGACTCGGGACATATTCGATTTTTCTCCTTTTCTCTCATTGAGGGTTACATCTCCCTGGTCATGGATGTCCAGACGCAGCAGAGGTGAGCTTTGGTCTTAGAGTAACCTGGACCTTAAAAAAAAGGGATGTTCTCAAAGGAGCAGGAAGCAGCTTAGACTCCTCCATGTTAGTTATTTGTACTGTCTTTGTATGGGTGTCATGGGCCTGTACACCCTGACACTTTTTTGAGTAAAACCTGGCATGTTAGCTCTTTGGACAAATTTTGGACTTGTCTGTCCGACTCCTCAGTGAAATCACAAATCAGTGTGATGTAGGGTTATCTCACTTTCAAAAGAGGAACACTGGAGCAAAGTGATTTTGGCATTTTTATTCTAGCTGTGCGTTTAAGAGCAAAACCCAAAAGGAAAACCTGGTGTAGGTGTTTGAAGTTTTCCTGCTCAAGGCCAAAATCAGGGTGGGGGTGTCAGTGATCCGGTCCTCCTGCATTGCTTTTACACATGGATGGGCTTGGTTCGGAGTCTTGTTATGATGATAATGTCCTGAATCATCCCTGTGCAGTGGGAGCCCATGACTTGTTCATCTAGCAAGGAGGGAGTCAACTGGTGAGAAAACTTCAGCCTGTCTGTGTGTGTGTGTCTCTGCTTCTGCAGCTCTGCAGCACAGGAGGCTCTGAGGTCTGGAGGCTAGAGAAGATGCTGTACTCAGCAATGCTTAGATTTGCTTTTGACATACAGTGCAGTTTGGGTTTGGTTCTTGGGGGCAAGTCCCCTGCCACAGCAACTTGTTTTTCAAATTAATAAATTGCCATCTTGAAAGTTTCTCTGACCTTATTGGAGTAAGCCTTCATCTGTCTTCAAGAGGAGCCAGAGGGCTGGAGCTTCAGCCTGGGGTGTGGGAAACCTGGGGGGCCAATTCTTCTCTCTCACAAGCTGCCGGCTTGACCTTGGGCAAGTCTCTTAGCCACCAGTCTCCTTTCCCCTGCTAAGAAATAAAGATCTCTGCAGTGGTCCCAGGGACCTCCCCAGATGGTAGGGAAAAAAGCACTGATGGTGCTCAGACACAAAACCAGTGGTTACCGTTCACAGTCCTGAGAGCAGGTATGGAAACATATTCCATCCCTAGGTGTTTCCAAATGCAGCTCAAATCAAACTGTCATAGTCTCAACGTTTGTAAAGCTGGGGCACAGCTTAAAAATTTTTTCCCACACCTCTCTGGGTACCTATGCCCACCTCCAGCAGCAGATGCTGATTTGCCGTAGGACAAATCTGCCCCACCTGCCTTGAGTTTTCCCAGTTTGCCTGAGCTACTGCCCCATTACAGTTGGCTTCAAACATCTCAAGGATGCAGGAAGAGCAGATCCCTCACAGGCAGAATCTGACACACTGCTGTGTTTTAATTGCTATGTTTGGTGTTCATTTTTTTTACAGATTTCCTAATAATCTGTTGTTTACAAGTGCATCTGGTGAACTTTGGAAGATGGTGCGGATTGGTGGGCAGCCTCTTGGCTTTGGTAAGTAACATTTGGGGGATCAGTTGGTGTGCAGGCTGTCAGTCACCTCAGGGCCTTCAAAGGGGTATGGAAAAATCCATCTGGGGCTGATGCTTTTTAAGAGCCAGCAGTTTAACATGGCTTTGTGAGCTGAGATTTTCAAACAGAAGTCTGACTCTATTAAGTTTGACTTTTGAATATACTCCTGAAAGTGCTACATGCTCAACAGTTGCAGCTACATTGCATTCATCCGCTGGACTTCGGAGGTGACTGCAGCTGGGGCTCTGGTTAAAGAGAAAAACTGGGCAAAAAGGTGGCATGGAAATGCATTGTAGATTACTGAAATCGGTGGCCAGAAAGCACTGTCATACTCCAGTGCAGTGCTTGGGTAATTCTGTGATTCTAGTAGACTTTATAAATATATAGGGTTGGAACTAGAGGATCTTTAAGGTCCACTCCAACCCCTTAATATTCTTATGATGATTCTGTGGTGAAATTGGTGTGAAATCGGTGTGAAATCCTGTTTCAGGGGCTATGGTGGGCTGCATCCTAGGAACCATGTGTCCATGCTGACTAATGGGTCAGCATCTCCTCTTTCAGAGATGCAGGGCCAAGTGTTCAACAACAGAAAAAATGGATTTTAAAGATATATGGGGCTGGGTTTGGTGCTTTCTTCTTGAACATCATTCCTTGCCTTTCTTTGGACCTCTGTAACTCATTCCAGTTATAATGGTCTTGTGCTACTGGAGAATGTGCCTTTCCTCTGTAGCAAAAGGAAGGTAGTAAAACTAATGTGCAATGTACCGTTGTGACCCAAAAACTTGATTCTGTGAAAAAGAATACATTTTATTACAGAGATTCCTTCTGATTGGGGTTTGTGAAGACAAACTTCTCCTTATGTAGGCATGGAGCTGGTGAGCCCTGAGACTTTTGCAAGCCCCTCCAGACAATGTTTGATTTTTTTATCTCCCCACAGATGAATGTGGAATTGTTGCTCAGATTTCTGAGCCTTTAGCCGCAGCAGACATCCCAGCCTACTACATCAGTACTTTTAAGTTTGATCACGCATTGGTGAGTATGAATACAGCTTCTTTGGAGTAGGGGAGATCTTTTCCCTGGGAGGAAACTCATGATGAGGATGTCACTTATCTGGATAGCTTGTTGGAGTGCTTTTGCTCCAGTGTAGCCCAGCAAATTCCTGTCTCCAGCCTCCTGGCTGTCACTGCCCTGGGTCAGAGGCTCCTGAACCGAGCCCAGCCCTACCCAAAGCAAAGCTTTGTCAGTGAATGTTGTTCTTGAAAAAGGCTGGTCTCAGTCCTTAAAGACCTGCAGTGACGGAGACTAAACAACCTCCCTGAGCAGCCTCTTCCACTGCATCTCTATCTTTTATTAGAAACAGTCACAAACCCCTTCCATTTGCTTCCAAAAATAGTTGCAGGCTCCAGACTCTCAGGACAGTGCTGTGACAACCCACCCTTAAGGGGAAGGTGCTTCCTTAGATGCTTCCTTCCCCTTAAGGGTGAGTCATCACAGATGCCTTTGTGTGTAGGGAACTTTTTGGACAGTCTACCAGTAGCAGACCCCTACCTTCATCTCTTGGTGCCTGCATTGTCCTAACCTTTGCTTTCTGAGACCCATCTATTAGCTCTGCTGTCTCTGCATCTTCCTGGTTTTTGATAAACAAGCAATAATTGCCAGCATAGCAAGGGAAGGCAATTTTGAAGCAGATAAGGTTGTTCCCATGTTTTTTCTCATGAGTGCCCATAAGCAGTTGCAGCACAGTCATCAACATGAGGGTCTTGCTATCCTTGAAGAGTTCTCTTTGTTTTTTATACTGATGGATATTTTACTTTCCAGGCCTACCTCTGCTCTTCCTTTGCAAAGAGGACACCCTCAAAAATGAGGAATTCCCCTAGAAAGGGAAAATTGCTATGCCTGTAGCCACAAACAGGATGGCATTTCTCTTGGAACCTGTTTCCCTGGTCCTGAAGGAGAGAGTCAGCTGCTTTATGCCATTCATTTTTTTTCTTAAATGTGCCCTTTATTGCATTATACTTCTCTTTCCATCACTTGCAAATTCACTGTTAAGGTCCTACCTTTGACCTGTAAAAGCTCTAGTGAGATCAAGGCAGGTTTAGGGTTTTTTTTAATTACTTTGGTTTTTCACAGTTGGTGTGAACCATTCTCAGCTGATAGGTCATGTGTGTAAAGAGTAAAAGTAAGTATTATTTCCGATAGCAAAGGTCAAAGTGTTATATAAGTTTGTCTTATATTTTTGAATATTAACTGTGCTGAAAAGATAAGCTAATAAAACACCATTTAAAAATCAATACTGTTAGCTTTGCTCACTTTTCTGCCCATTGTGTGGCCCCAGGTCCGCATACCTTGTGCAGAGCACAAGGTGCAGAGTGCTTCTACATGTCAAGCCATATCTGGAGAGCTCAGCCCTGTCAGTTAAAATAGATATTTAGCTGAAAACTTATGCCATACAATTGCGATGACTCAGCAGGCAGCTCCACCTTCTAAGAGTGCCTCATTCTGCTGCCTCCAGGCCCCGCAGATCCTGCCTCCGAGCAGCTGGCAGGGTATTATGGGGGCCATGCAGGTGTGCAGGTCTTCCTTACTTAAAGCAGTATTCTAGTGTTTTTCTTTGCTAACTGCTGCCTTCTTTATGTATGGTTTTAAAAGCCTTTTGACCTGGACAGTGCTGTTCTAGTTGTCAAAACCTTCTATCCTTTGGAAGATGCATTTCAAGCCCTGTTATGCCTGACTTTGCTCTAGGTATGCTGGCTGGGCTGGATGCTTGTTGGCTCTAGGGTGGTTTTGTTGGCCAAGACCCTGACCTAGATTTTGTCGTGTTTTCCCTAACCTTGCCAGATACCTTGGCTTATAGTGACATTTCTCAAGGTCTAAGTGTATCTTGAACCCTTTCTCTAAATTGTCCCTTTCTTTAATTAAGGAAGCTCAGTATCTGTTGTCAACAATTTAGAGCACTGTATAAAAGCTTGTTGTTCCCTTTGATCTGATCTTTTTTCTCCTGTGCATCTTAAGGTGGTTTTTGTTGCTTAATTTTTATTCGACCTGGGTGTTAATACTCCAGTCTTCCTGCCATGCTGTAGCTGTAGATGTTTGCCCTGGTAATCAGGACGTGCTTGAGACGAAATCCCTTTGGGAGACAATGTTGAGATGGGAACCTCCAGGTCTCTGGCATGTCCCCTGGGTGATGTAAGGTCAGGCTAGAGAGAGCCACAGTTACCAGCTCCCTCTAGAGAGAGCAAGGAAGAAGAGTTGCCTTTTCTGCTCTTGCTGCCTCATGTTCACAGGTGTCTTGCTCTCCTTCACCAGCATTTTGCTTCTGAAGAAACTGGAGCTGTGTCTGGGATGTAATTTGGAGCTTTGCTTCTTCCTTCATGGTCGTTGCTTTGATCTGCACACTTACCTGAGAAGTGAACACAGTGCACCGGGCTGCCTTGGGACAGGGGTCATTTCCAAGGGGCAGGGAGAGGGAGGACTCCTTCACTGGTGGCAAACTAGGATGGGTCCTACAAAGCAAAATTGCTTGCACATCTGTCCTGGAGAAAACCCTGCTGAAACATTTGTGGGGTGATTGATACCATTTCTGTACCGTTAAGGGGTTCAGGCATTTTGCACAGAATGAAGGACCACTTTGTTTCATGCAGGATATGGGTCTGTGCAGGTCAAAGACAGCTGGCCAGAGCAGGCCGATGCTGCTTCCTCCTGCTTCTGTCCAGTGCTGATGAAGCATATGGAGACACCCATACCACTGAGCATCGCTGGGGCTGACTAGAGGAGCATGGTTTAAAAAATTTACTCCTATGCCTTTTTTCATTATGTTATGTAGAGGAAAAAAGTCAAACAGCTTCTTCCACTGCAGTGTTCGGTGTACTGGGAAAAATTATGAAGGGGAGGCAGTGGAGAGTCCTGTCTCAAAGTCTTGTTCCCTATGGTAGATGTGTCCTCGGGTTTTCCTTCTAAACCAGAAGAGTTTGATGTATGCTTGTTTTAAGATTATTTTCTTCCTTTCCAAAGGACTTTTGTTCACACATCATCAGAGTTGACTGCTGTTACTCCATCTTTCTATTGGAAAATTGAATATTTTTCTTGTTATTTCTCATGGGTTTTTTCCTCAGTTTTGTTAAAAGCCTTGCAGAAAGACACAGTCCAGTTGTATTTCCACTGTCTGAGCTCTTGAGAGTGTCCAGTGAATTCAGGTATTGTACTCCTGGCCTTAAATACCTTGTAGAGGAAACAGTCCCTTCTTCAATTTGCTTGACATAAATTATTTTGGCTTCTTACAGCAACTTACAGATAATTTCTTTTTCTTCAGTCCTCTTTCCACTTTTCAAGAGCTGCCTGTTCCCTGAACAGTGTCTTGGAGTTTATGTAGTGGTCAGACACACTTCTTCTGTCAGATGTAACTTTACTTGTGATGTTCTTTTCTACCAATGACAGTTGCTCTGAAGTCTTTTGCATCTTCTGTTACAAGAGGTTTTTCTTGCAGTAAGTGTGAAAAGACACCCACTAATAATACGGACTTCTGTGGTTAAGTCTCCTCACAAGACTGGATAAAAAAGCACAGATGCACCACAAGCAGACTGGTAGCTCTCTTCCTCTTTTGATGGGCATGTTCTCCGGTCACCCACCATGGTCTTCCCATCCACACTTTCAGGTCCCAAACCTGTAGGGTGCCCCTGAGAGCCTCATGGAGCCCTTAGGCAGCCACATAAATCCATCAGCATGGGCACTACGCATGAGTGAGCTTCTGGCATACAAGTGCTTCATCAACAAAAGGAAGGGAAAGGAGGGGAGAGGAAGAGGAGAGAGAAACCCCAAAATAGTTGCCTCCCCACCAGCACCCACCATACGACAGCAAACCATCTGGATCTCACTTACAGTGTTTGCTCCAGGGGTACCATGGGTTGAACAGGGGTGTCCTTGTAAATAGAGCCCTTTCTCAGTAGAGTTCAGGTGTCAGCAAAAACCAGCAAAGTATCTGCCTCCTTTGCACTGGTCTGGCTTTGTCTCCTGCCTCTCTTTTCCTTGTCATCCCTTTTGCTGGAACATGACCTTTCTTTTTGTTTTCTTGCAGGTACCTGAAGAAAATATAAATGGTGTGGTCAATGCACTCCAAGTCAGTCAAGCTGAAAAGCATTAGAAATCTTCTGAGCTGGTTCCAGATGCTTTTTATTATTATAATAATTATTATTATAATTATAATTATTATTATTATTCTTTTTTTCTCACAGTATTTCTTGAAAAATCTGATTACAGAGAGTGACATGAAAAGAGACTGTGGAAAGTTGAGCAGAAACAGCTCCAATAAGCCTTTGTTTTAATTATTATTGTTATTGTTATTTTATTAAATTTATGAATGAGGGGCAAGAGGAAAGGGAATTCATATGGTTTCCTGATACTCAGCTCCGAGGTGAAGTGTACCCTGGCTGTGCTCTCAGTGTGGAAGGAGCTGCCCGGGGACACCCATTGGCAGCACAGATGGCTGTGGGCATGCTGCCGAGAGCAGTGGGATGGGCCAAGAGCAAATGGACAGGCTGCTGGCTCAGAGAGCCCTGAAAACCAGAAACAAAATGAAATATGGAATTAAACAGAAAAAAAGTCGCACAGTGCTGGCTTGTCTCCTCACATCAGACTTCCTGAGGACTGTCCTTCGTTGCCTGTGTTGAGATAGGTTGCAAAGGGTTCTGTTTCCCCTGACAGAAGAGTTTGGCATTGGAAAAAGGGAAAATATCCAGTTGTTTGACATTTCTTCTTTTTCTTTCTCCCTGCAGTGAAAGCCTGGCTGCTCTGAGAAAGCATGGGCAGGGGGAGCTCAGCTCTGGCCAGCTCCTGGCAGGTGGTGTCACCCAGACTTGTGTCGGCATTGACACTTAGCTGGTTTTGGTCAATATTTTCCAGTCACTCCCTCACTGCTCCCAGTATTCTCCTGCCATGTCCCCTGCTCCAGGTCAGCTGTTGTCCCCTTACCCCACATCAGAGCCTTCCCCCAGCCCTTGTGCCCCAGGGCCAGCAAGAGGCCTCTTTTGTCCTGTCCCCTCAGGCTTTTTCCCATCCACTGTGCACACATGGGGAAATAAGTATATTGCCCAGAGGCCCTGGGTAGGGTAGCTGCTCTTGCACATCCCAGGCCACCTTGGCCAAGAGCCACAGCAGGTTGTCGCTGCCAGGGCCAAGAGGGTGCCTGAGTCTTGTGGCACTCTCCTGGGGTTTTTCATCAGCTTCTCCATAACACAGGTGGAAATTGCTGCTGACTGGGGAGAGTAGAACAGTGCTGAAAATGCATAAAACCTGCTAGTGTCTGGTCCTGTCACAGGAAGATGATGGGGCTTTTCCCATGGGGCAGCAGTAGTGCGTTTGCTTCTGGCTTGTACCACAGCTGAGGGCCAGCAGGAGCCAGGCATCAAGGCCCATAGTGGCACCTGTGTCCAGGTTGTGCCCGTGGCTGCTGCCAGCACCGTGGAAGACAGCAGGGACCAGTGTCGGGAGAGAAGTGTTGCCCAAGACGGGGGTGCCAGCAGTCTGCTCCATGTGTGACCATGCAGCAAGGGGTGGTGAAAGGAGAAGCTGTCTGCAGAGGACCTTGCTTTTGTGATTAGCAGCCCCAGTATATCTCGTGTTTCTTGACTTCTTCCACTTCAGTCTTGGCATAAAGAAATTGCAGATCTTGCCATTTTCCTGAGGGCTTTCCAGCCATGCTTCAGAGACAGCCTCTAGCAGGATTTTCCTGAGGCTGTGCCATATACAGCTATGAGTCAGGATTTTGCATTAATCTGGAGGCAGTAAGCAAGCACCTGGGATTGTGCCATGGGCATGGTTTGTACCGGTGTGTAGGACATGCAAACACACACACAGACACAGTTTGCTGATTAGTTCTGCATTCACGGTACTGGAGGGCGAAGTAGTTATGGTTTCTGATGCTGCTGGATTCCTTGTTATATTTAGTGTTCCCTTCATATTTTTGCTGGTGGGAACTGAGATGCTCCCAAGTGTGGCCAGAATTGGTAGACCCTTGTCCCCACACCCGGCCTGAAGTCAGGATCAATGCAAGCTTGCACAGTACTGCTGCTTGTGAGACCTACACTGCAGGAAGGGGTCTGTAGGGGCTGTGTTAAAAATTTTTGTAGTAATAATAATACCACCACAGTATTAACACCACAGTGCTTAGTGAATCCAAAGTAGGGGGCTCTTAAAGCTGCTACACAGCTCCCACTCTCGGCACCCGGCCTTTGGGGTGGGAAAAAAATTGAAGAGTCTTTTCCTTTTTTTTAAATGCCTTATGATAATACATCTGAGTATCCCTGACATTATGCTGTTCAGTACTGTGTGGATAAAGGAGGAACATGCCTCCGTGGGACACCCTTGGGCTGGGTGCCTGGATTACCTGTCAGCTGCCAGTGCTGCCCTCAGCATCCCTGCTCAGCTCTCTGGGCAGTTCCACATGGCCATGGCTGCTGCTAATGAGGGATTGCCTCAATGCTGCAGGCCGCTCTCTGTGCCCTCTCTCGTTGCACAAAAATTCACCAAACGGCAAAATGCGGAAGTGTTTCCAGTCCTGCAGAAAGGGGTAGGCAGGGGAGGAGATCATGGCCCTCGTGCACCCTCCATCTTTCTCCAGGGCATTTGTTTTCTTAGAAACCTCAGCCTTTCCAAGTTGTGTGTGTTATTAAATAGGGTTTTGTCTTTTTCCCTCAACCCAATTAGAATTTGACTACAAATTCCTTTCTACTGAGCAAGTGTGTGCATATGTTCATTTTAATGTTTAGTGTTTCCACTGAAATCCTTAGTGTGTCTCTATTGCACACCTGTAAATACCCGTGTCTGTGTCTGTATCCTGTACATGACGTGGGGACTCAAGCAATATAAGTTCACATACATATACAGTGTAAGTATATGTGTGTATACTCTGGGCACACATTCTCTGTGTGTGTCTGTGTAGTGAGTACTGTATACACACATTCATTCACCGTATATTTTTAATTCAAGTAATGGGCAATATGAATATTAGTTCTACTCTTGCTTTTTCTCGACACATGTTTAGTGAAGAGCGGCAGTGGAATTGATCTGGAGCAAAGCTGGGGCTCCTCTGCTTGCTGGGAGCAGCACTGGATTTTCATCCCTGCTTCAGAAAATCATGTACCTCTCCAGTTTGGTGCCTCAAGCACAGAGACTGTAGGAGATTGACTCCTTTTTCTTTCTATATGTTTTAGTTGCTGCCCTAAATTGCCTCAGCCTGTAAGTAGGGCTGGTCTGTTTGCATAGTGCCTGCCCAGACCCTGGCCGGAGGTTTCCAGTGGGGCTTCCAGCTCCTGCAGGCACAGAGCACGGTGCCAGTGCTGCCTGCCTTCCCCCAGGCAAGGCAGGAGCTCCTCCAGGCTCCCTGCAGCCAGGGCTTCTGGGTGGCCTGGGCTAGGCACCAGCATTCCCTCTGAGCTGGTTCCTGGTGGCCTTCCCCAGCATCTCTGCACGAGGCTGGGGGCAAGTGCAAGATTTCCTGGTGGATGTGTCTGCCCAGGGCTTGGCCGGCAGTGGCAGCCCATGGCTGGTGCAGGGCTCTGGTATTTGTTAGGGAATTCACATTTGTTGGTCTGTGAGGAGCTGAAATCAGTGGCTTATTTTTAAATAGACGGAAGGGTTGGAGGGTCTTTTCCTGTTAAAAGCAGAAGAGGCTGCTTGAACCCAGTCACTGGAAGTATGTGGTCTTTGCATCTCGCCATTGGAGATTTCTGCTGACCAGGAGTGCTGCTGGGGCCATGTACGGAAACATCCAGTTTTCCTATTTCAGTTACACTTCACCGAAGGCGGGATGGGGCAGGGGGGTGGGGAACAGGGTGCTGCCTTACCACTGACCTTTGGCACTTTGAGGTTGCTGATTTTTCAGGCTGTCCCCCAAATGCACCCTTGCACAAGTTTGTGCAGCCTTCGGTTTCTTTCCAGGCATTGAAGTCAGTGTGGAGTTTCTGCAATGCTGTGCTTTAGATGGCATGTATCAGCCTCTCTCATGGGGAGGCCTTCATGGAATTATTTGGTTTTGCTGGAGCACAGACATGGCAGCACCTGCAGTGGGTAACCTAAGTATTAAGACTCACTTAATGACAATGCCCATTTATGAAGCATACTCATCATACAAATATTACACTGCTGCTTCGAAATGTGTTTTAAACTCCGAGCTCTCTGTTACCATTCCCAGGGCACAGGCAGGGAATGCTACTGGTCAGAGATGAATCAATCCTCCTCTCTCACGAAAACCTTGTTGGTGTCAGGTCCTGCTGTGGGGTAGCACATGACACTGAGCAGGGATTTACTTTTTAGGACTTGCCATGCAGTGTGGGGATAGGTGAACAGGCCTTTGTGTTGGGGCGACCAGAAGCGCTCCCTGGGATGCTTTGTTCCTTGGTATGGTCTGTCCCGGTTTGAATCTCCTGGTTGGCTGTAAGCCTCGTCACTCCCCTGGCATTCTCCCATTGGTCCCCATTCCCTAATACCGCCTTTCCCTCGGCCCCAGATAAACTGGGGCCCTCGGGATCGGGTTTCAGATTTGCTTTGAGAGTTCGGCTGTAAGGATGGAATAAACCGTCAAGCAGGATGAAAAGCGGATCTCCTTCCTGCCTCTTTGCCACTTGACTGTAATACCGAAATGCCCAAGGTTCTGTGGGCTTGCGGGACCCCACAGAGCTGGGCAAATACGGTATTAATGCAGAGCTGGGTGTGGGGACTTTTAGGACTGACACTTGAAGGATTGCTGGGAGGTTCTGATTGCTTTAGCCAATCAAAGCATCCAACAGAAGTGTATCAGGTTTTATTTTTCTGAAGCATAATGTTTTGTCCTGCTGGCACTGGGAGGAAATAAGGTAGTGTGGCATAAGGGAGTGTGTGGCAGAAGAGGTTGCTCAGACTCCAGCATAGCTCCCTGAGTACCCAGTTGTTTCCCTGGTGCTCTTGATGCTCTCTGGCATGTGTAGACCCCTGAGAGAGGTGAGGTAAGGCAGGGAGCAGCTCTGCTCAGAGCTCTGCCATTGCACTACATTTGCAGGATTTGCTGTCCTCAGGCATGAGCTCCTGACACATTCCCCCACTGGATGCCCCTCAAGTCTCACAGTGTGTCTGTGAGGTGAGGGTTTATTAGTGTAACTCTTGACATCCCATGAAGGTTGGGAAGCTGTGTGGGACATATGAATTGCATGTGCTTGATCAGAACCTGGCTCTGAGAAGCAGTTTCCCATCTTTTCTCAGCTCTGCTATACAAAGCTTGCATTTTTTTTCTTACAAAGGGGGCCCCTCCCTGGTGTGAGCTGATGTTGCCATGACTGCCTGGCTGCAGAAGGGCCTGGGCTTCAGGCCATGCTGACCTGCAACAGCCATGGGGTCAGCCCAGGCTCCTCTATTCTGGAAGGCATCTGGGTCTGGCTTGGCATTGTCCCACACATCCATGCTGTGGCAGTGCAGGGTCTGCAGAGATCCCTCTTAGGGGAAAAGCAGGGATAGGTGGAGTGCTGAGTGATGCAAAAGAATATGTTCTATTTTAGTTGTGTACATATTAATATATTGAAGTTTTGCTTGTTGTTGTGAACACCAAAGCATTTTTATTCTTCTTTTTGATTCAGACAGATCACCCTCCCTGTCCAGCCTCCATGCTCAGCCCAGTATCCCAGGGGATGCACTTGCCGCAGTCACACCATCCCACCAAGGGTGGGTAGCATGACCCCTCCAAACCCCCAGTACTTAGAAAGTGTTTTGATGTAATGGTGGTATCAGGTACTGTGGCCAGAGGGGTTTTAGTCCCATCCTTACGGTTTTCGTCATCCATATACCCACACAACTGTTCAAGAGCACCAGGTCATCCAAACTCCTTAATTTAGAGGTCAGCAACTTGAATAGGAGGTGCTGGGTCCTGTGTTGGCACAGTCAGTGTTCACTGAGGGCAAGTATTCCCGTCAGCACTGGATAATTGGTATTTTCTGATAATGCAAGGGAGAAATTCTTTGTTTGGCCTCAGGCTGAGCATTGCTGCTAATGCCTGAGAGAAGGTGTCCCCCAGCAGCATTCGGTTATGGACAAGAAGTCATTTTCTGATGAGGATTTCTTCTCTGTTACTTTGACTGTTGTGGACGTCTCCAGTAAGCACCTTAAGGTGTATAACTTACCTGTTCCAGTCCTGCCTGCAAACATTGGATTGGATTAAACTTTTATATCTGTGGGAGAGTAAAACCCAGTAATCCTTTGCCAAATAGTATTTACATGTTGTAGCATGTGCTGGGGTGTGTTAACATTGGCTGAAATGTGCAAACCTGCCTCCAGATTTCCATACCTTCTCCCCATGAGCGCATCTGTCTGTCTTGTCTGTCTGTACCCTGCCATATGTCAGGGGCCAGCAATATTCCTCAGGCATCCTGGCAGTACTGAACCGGTACGGAAACAGTGCGCATCCTCAGCAAGGCTGTGGGACTTTCCCAGGGTACAAGAAGAGAAACACTTGACTGTGAAGATAATCTTGAGTTACTCTGCTGTCCTTGGCCTCCTTCTTTATTTAATCCTCATGAAGCACAGCTGGGTTGAACTATCAGCTCCAGTTAGCAAAGGTGAAGTAAAGAACAGGGTTCTGCAGTGTGAGATGTGCACTGGAGGCTGATCAGCAAATCCTGGCTGCAGCAGTAATAGCCTCTGCAGACACTCTGGTGAGCACAGAGAAAAGCACAGCCCCTGTTGTATGAGGGGGAAATGGATGAAGTATGTATCAAAGTACATTCTCATTTTAAGGTAAGAATTTTAGGGTTCTATACCTCTTTGGAACATATATAAGCTAAGATCCTTTCTTGGTCTCTCTAGACAGCACTGGTCATACCAGTTCCAAAGCCTGGGCTTGAATGTTACCTTGTTATTGCAGATTACATGGAGTAGCTTCCCCCTGCTCCGTAATTCTCTTGCAGCCATGACCTGTGCTTCTGCATGCCCCGAGTTCGCGGAGGGCTTGGCCACAAGGGAACACAAACCCCTGGCATCTCCTCCCAGCTGAGAGTGTGTTAAGTTTTGCAGCCAAGGTGCAAGGAGTGGCAGAGGGAAGGCAGCCACACACCTCTTCCCCTGCCTGCACAGCTCCAGTATGGCCACGGCCAGCCCATCTCAGCACCGTCCCAGCTGTGCAGAGCAGGAGAGTTGCAAAACAGCTGGTTCATGCCCTGGGCTCCTTTGGGGTTTTGTTTTCATCCGTTTTTAGCTTTCTGCAAAATTCTGTAAATGAAATGTGGGTGGATTTTGGAGCAGACATGGACAGAGATGCCCATCAGGCATCTGGCAGGGTTAAAATTTTGAAGTATGTCTGAGAGCAGAGCGGGAGCATGCCGTTCCCCCTCTGTCCAGCTCTGTCCTCTGCCTGTACCATAGGAGAGCTTACCAGGTGCCATGTCCCTCTCTAGGCAGACCCAGTGGTTTTACTGCAGTCCTTCCAACCCTAGAAGATTATGCTAAAAATAGGGGTCCTTTCTTCCTTCATTTTGGGGGGGCTGGTTGTTTCTTCCCTCCTTATGTGGCTGTGGCAGAGGCAGTGTCTTTTGCACAGCACCTTTGGGAAGATGCCATAGGAGGCTGCTGTTTAGAGCCCCCCTGCTCTGGCTGGCTTTCTGTTTCTATTTCAGCGTCCTGAGGATTTAAACCAGCTTTCTGCAGTTACAGTAATAAGCTTATTTTTTTTATTCCCAAAGGATTCCTACTTGCTGTTTTGTAACTTGAAAAACATTTTACAGGTATCTGATTCCCTGGTCCTTGTGGGAATGCTGCTTGAAGCACACACTTGCCAGGTTGGCTGCTGTAAGCATTACTGCTCCTTTGGGCCCCAAAAGAGGAGTTCAGCCCCATTTCCTGCTGAAACACTGAAGCAGCCCCAGGCTCAGGCTAGCAGGATGCTGCTCTGGGCCACGTCACAGGGGAGAGATAGCCCCGGTAAACAGAGCACCGTCATCCTCTGTGTCCTTGCTGCCTGCACAGTGTCATTCCCATCAGCTGGAAGGGAATGCAAAGGGAATTTCCCTTCTGCTGAAGAAAAGCAACAGTCTCCTCTGTGGATTTGTGGTCGGTGGCAAAAGCAATGTGAGACATTGAAGGAAGGAGCCAGGGGTTCCTATATGTAGAGCAAAGGAGAAAAAAATCGGCAGCCTTTGTTGTAGCTGTTTCTTGCAATTATTTCTAATGCCAGCCATGGGATGGGGTTGAATTTCTGAGATCACTGATATTACCTAAAGAGCTGGTGGTGCTGTTAGAACTGTGGGAGCTGTAGACCTGGCAGTGTTGCCTCCAGGCAGGACAACCTGCACAGAGCGCAGGACGCTCCCCACCACAGCTCAGCCGTGGGGCATGGGATGTTCCCCTGCAGCAGTAAGCGTAGACACACAAGCTATTGAACCAGGCCAGCTCTTGAAGAAATCCCTGAGTTTTAACATTTTCTTCCTGGGAGCAAACCTGTTTTTCCTAGCGTTGTGTGTTAGTGGGTTGGTGCTGATGCTGCAGGTTCAGACTACAAAGGTGGCTCTGCAGGAGGAGGAGCACACCGTTTCTCTTTCAACCATTAAGAACTGTCTGGTCCAGCTCGATGACCTCAGCCATTTTTTTAGTTGTATCATAGAATTAAAAATGAGTCATGCCCTCGCTCTCCCCCAAACCCACCTACCGGGGTTCCTGCCAGTCCCATGTCTCAGTGCTTACTTCCTCCAGGTTTTTATTTGTTCTCCAATTGTGAACTGCTCCAGTGATACCGTGGCAGAACATCGGCATCCCAGAACAGTCTTTTCTAGGTGCTTCTGGCTGTGCTGGATCCAGGGCTGCCCTCACTTCTCAGCCAAAATCCTCTTGCAATTGCTGCTAAAAATAATCCTACCAATCCAATGGCTGTTGATACTAGGAGTGTGAGAACTGCATCCAAGTGCCATTAGTGCCCAGTTTAATGTCTGGAAATGCACAGGGTAGTGACTCTACCCTGCCTCTTTCCAGCCCAGGACTGTGGTGTCACAGCCAACAGGATTGTGTCCCCTGTCCCTGCTGCCTGTGGCTGTGCATTCTTACCCCTCCCCTGTGTGTGGGCTCCAGGCTTGGCTTTGGGGCTTGTGAGACATGAACTTGAGCAGGGTGTTCATTTTAGCACAGTGGCAGCCATGTTCTCTGCCAGTGCATCCTCCTCCACACTGCCTCTGCAGCAGCTGGGGGTGGCAGTGACAGAGAGAGGATACTTGTCCTGCTGACCCAAGTACTAGGACAACCATAGCTCTTGGGACAGGCAGAAGAGGAGGCTGCTGGACAGTAACTCATGGTAGGATGCAGCTTCAGAAGCTCTTGTTTCAGCCTTTGGAAGAGCCTGTCTCATTCCCTTACTGTTAACTCCTTACATAGCCCATTCTCCCCTTGTTTTCATTAGAATTAGAGGGGGGATGATCACCTCAATTTGCTTGACATGTTCACCTGCTCCCACCACCGAGCCATGCCAGCAGTTCCTGTCGCTGCTGGGATTTGGATCTTGGTGCCACAGTGCCTGGGGAGCATCTGCGGCTCCACCTTGCAATGAGTCTGGCTATGGCAGCATAGCACAGCACTGGCTCACACTGGATGTCTCCTGCTCTTTGGGCACCATAGGGCAGGCTGAGGGGTTAGTTCAGAGGCAGCATTGCACAGAGGGAGGAGCCTCATTGTCCTCATCAGTGCTTAGGGCAGATTTTTAGTTTGGTTCCTCTGGGCCAAGCTTCAGCGAGCCATCGCTCCATGGGGTCACAGTGCACGGTTACAGCCCCACTGCACCGCGCAAGTTCAGGGCTTGTTATGAGGGGTCAACCCTTCTGGGGCCATAGTGCAACGCCACTTTTTTAGTGCCTCAAGTGGCTTGAACAAGACTGGGCATTTATCTCTTTCTCCCCTTTGTCTGGAGTCAAAAAGGAGCCCAGATTCCCTCCAGATACCTAGAATGGCTACAGCATTAACCCAGATTTCTAGAACTGCCAAGAGAGCAGAGATGCTCCTGGTGCAGAAGCTGTCCAACTTGCATCAGGGTCTGTCTCTCTGTTTCCTGGCTGATTAGAACAGCTGTACTGGGTAGCCTGGGGAGGAAACACAAATCTTTAGGATTTTTGCTCTGTAAGTGAAATACCACTTTTGGCATCAGACACACCAAACAGGCTGAAGTGACCAAACTCTTGCAGCCTCTCCTCCCTGCTCACCTCTCAGAAAATCCATGCAGCCTTCCATTGGGGAGGGTGGAAAAAAGATGTGTATTTATTTCCCTTTAATTACCAGGTCTGATACAAACAGACAGGGTGGGGAATCCTCCCAGTGCAGGGGCCTTTGGTACACCTTCTGCTCTGGGCTGCAGCCAGAGAAAGGCTGCTTGCACCTGCCATGTGGGCAGTGCTTGTGAGCTCAGTGGGGCCAGGCACTGCAAGTGTGGGTGGGCAGCAGCTCCTGCAAGTTTGGAGGTACAAGGCACAGGGGAGCCTGAATGCATCAGCTGCTTTCATGGCCTCTGCACAAGGGGGATGTTACACCACCAGGCACAGGGAGTGGTGGCAGCAGCTTGGGATCATGCACTGGACATGGTGTGGAGCTAAGACATGGCTGCTTTGCTTTCCCAGCAAGTGCACACGCTGCTTTTCTTTGCTGGTCTTACGCTGAAAAGCTGAGATTTATGTACTGTATGAAAAAAACAAAACAGAAACAAAGAAAAAATCCTAATGTTCCAAAATAAATCACAGTATATTTTGTACTTTGTAAAGTAATTAAACCAAAAAAGAATAAAAAGTGAAACTTATGCTGTCTGCTTTTGTACTGATCAAACTGAAAATAAAGCAGAGCTTGGCATTGTCTGTAAGATGTAACTCTCATTTCTTTCACCTATAGACATGTTGGGTGTCACTCACACACACACACACACCAATTATGAAGGCCAGCAGACATCCCAGAGGCTCTCTGGTGTCCAGGTCCTGTCACCAGGTGTACTGTACCCCTACAGATGGTACCCACCACCATCTCCATCCTCCAGCTGTTTTCTGGGAACCACCAAACCTGCCCTATCCTCTTCCCTTAAAATAAGAGGTCAGTGGGATGCTGCTAGTGTATTTGCCAGACTTAGGTTTACCTGCTCACTGCAGAGTGCAAGATACCCAGGAGTCTGGACAGCCCCCGCAGAGATCCTGGCAGGGAACCCCCAGAGCCCTGCACCGCAGCAGTGGCAGGGAAGCAAACTCAGCCTCCTCATGGGCTATTTTAGGGCAGTCACTGTGCGTCCTGAGTCTCAATCAGCAGCGTGGCTGCACAGCACCATTGCCACATGGTCTGCAAGAAGAAGCTGAACCTGTCTGAAGAGTGCAAGAAAAACAGTGAGATCAGATGTATCATCACCCTATTACAGTTTTAACCATTTATAGTGGATGTTTAAAGGGAAGCAGCCCATCTACATAAACTGTAGTCAAGAAAAGCATCTCCTTTTTAGTGTCGTGTAATCCATTGTTTACTCTCGTGCTCAAGTGTTAAAATGTTCATGTAAGAAATTACTGTGGTATTGTTAATCTGGAATGCAGCCTTAATGCAGAGTGCTGCCTCAAGGGTTTAATCCACTAAAAAACCCAAATAAATCAACACAGACACTGCCACACAATCTAAGAAATGCCTGCAACTCCCCACAAAAGCAAATAGCATCTTAAGGTAAATAACAGGGTGGAGGCTGTTACAATGGCGCCCAGACCCCAAAGACACTGATGCCTTTTCACGTAAGTATTTTTCTCACCTCACCTGCCCAAGCTCACACCTTTGAGCAGGAGGTGCTGGGGCACTGGAGGGAGAGGGGGGAGACTCCAGCCCCTTGCAAAAAACGCTACAAAGATGTATTTTTATGAGTCATGATGAAGCATGGTAAAGAAATGTTGTTTCAGAGTATTTTGAATGCTGAAGGCTAATTATTAGTTCTCTGACTCATCTGTTTTTGAAGGACCATGTAGAGAAAAGTCTGTTGTAATGCAGCAAGTGCTTAAGATAATCTTTGTTTTACAGGCGTTCATGTGTTTTATCCCCAGTGGGGCAGTCTGCTGACATATGAGACCAGCTTTGCTGTGTGGGGGCTGCAGGGCACCCCAGGGGCCATGCTGGATTCAGCTCTGCAGCAGGGAATTGCCAGGACCCCTTGGGATGGTGGGGTGTGGAGGCCTGAACTTGCGCAGGTACACTTGGGCCTGAACCTCTCACCCATCTCTCCTGCAGCTCCTCCAGTCCTCAGGCACTGTGGCAACCCTGCTCGGCCACTGCAGCGCTTGGAGCTGTTCATGCACAAGGTTCTGCACCAGGGGACTGTCCTGAAGCCCTTTTGGGCTATTTTAAGCCAAACACGCTGGCGCAGTGCTGATCTGAGGGCAAATCACTTGTGTAATCAATGCCAAATCAAGTAGGTTATTCTAGTTCTAATATGAGCTGCTCCCCATGTGCATCCTTGGCCCATACACTCCCTCACTGCAGGTATATTTAGGGATGCTGGTATATTTTGGGCTGTCCACTTTGCCAGGCTTCGAAGGACAAAATGATGCAAAGTTGCTTTGCAGTTCACAATGGTAGTGACCTGAAGCTACCCCAGCATGGCTGGGCTCCTGTATGGCCCTGGTCCTGCAGGAGGAGCACAAGCCACACAGGTTCAATCTGTCTTCAACAGGCAAAGGGTGTGGTGGGGAACAGGGTATTTTCTGAGCCAAGACTGAGCCCATCAGCCAGAGCAGGAGCAGCTCTCTAAGAACTGTATTTTAGAAAGGGAAAAAACTGCTGCACGGCATCAGCCAAAAGAAAGTAATAAGAATCTGTGACAGACAACCATGTAGATACAAAGGTCAGCAGATGAGATGAAGGAGGCAGAAAAGTCAGGAGCAGGACTGAGCCTGGGAAGAAGGGAGAGGTGTGGGAAAGGCACTGTTAGACTTCTATTTAGACATACTAATTCCTCATTACCCTACTCTGTTTCATTGGCAATAAAATAATTTCCCCAACGTGAGTCTGCTGTGCCCATGACGGTAACAGGTGATGCCCTGCCCTTGTTCCAACCCATATGCTTTCCTTCAGATTCTCTCTCCCTGTCCTATTGATGGGGGAGGGATGACAGAACAGGTTGGGGGGCAGCTGGACAAGATCGGTATGCTCCCCCCACACTGTAACCAAAACATGGCTAAGTGCTGGCGCTTGCCAGACTGCCCTCACTTGCCACTAACCTTGTTCCCACCAAGCAACATGTCTGAGAATGCCCACAACCACTATAATGAAGGCACAAACACCCCGCCTGCATTAAGCCATACAACAATTCTATTTAGGGCTGAAGACCTCACTGGCATCTCATTAACACACAGAATTTGCAATTTATTGCACAGCAAGAATGCAACACAAAGACTCAACCCAGCTCTTCAGAAGGCCCAGCTCCAAGGTGCATTGGGAAACAGCTGTGAATGAGAGCAGCTGAGAGCCCAGCACTAATCAGCCCACCTCAACAGCAACATCCATGAAAGGAATTGTTTGCAACACCTTTCTTACCAGAGTTTTTGTTCTCCATGGTTTAATAAGCCTCCTCAAGTTGAAAAGGCATAGCTACTCCCATGAGGCCAACAAGACGTGCTTGGGCACCACAAGTTGCCTAAGTTGCATGTGGAATCAAGTATAAATTAAAGCCAACCAAATGGGAGTTCAGAGCAGTGAAGGTCTGCCAGTTTCACAGTAGCTTTCTATTCTGCCTCAACCCACCCAGAAATACCTGTTACACAGGAACGTCAACAACAACTCAGAGATGTGTCTCTATTTCCATGTACTTTGGTTCACCTTTCCTGTATTTTATGCAAAGCCTTTCAAAACTTATTTAATCAAGGTAAAGTTTACAGACAGACTTTTGGCACAGAATTTCATCTAACGAAGCCAAAATGTATGTGGTATCCCCTGGGGCCATGGATGCAATGCCTGACTACAACACTATCAGTCCTGCAGGTATGGAGGTGGCTCAGCTGACAGAAGTGGCTTCCTGTCACATAAGTGTGAAGTGCTACAGTTTAAATGCAGATACAATCAATGCATGAGCAGATCATGCTCAGGAATATTCCTATTACTACTGATAAAGATTTTATAATCACTTTATTGAAAACCCACTAGCTTGGATTTCACCAACATAGTTTGCACAACTCTGCCTGATGTTTGGAGTGTTTCACAGGAGACAGTTTCCCACACCTGGGTGTGAGATTGGATAAGTGCCTGCTTCAGATACGCACAGCTGTTGCATCCCACCTCTATCAGCTTACTGCTAAGAAGGTACCAAGGAATGAAGCTCTGCTTCTTACCCATTAAGACTCCTCCTCCTGCTAGGCAATCCTGAATACCCCAGCTAATTGCAACTGAGAGCCACTGAAAACAGAAAGAGTGTAGGGAATCCCCCAAAAAATCCAAGGCAGTGATATGTGATCAGTACAAAGAGACAAAGGTACCTGAGGGGCGGTGAGCACTGCCCACATCCATGCCTGAGCACTGATTTTGCAGGTAGCTGATTGGGGGCTTTGTTCCCAGCCTCCCTCAATAGGCTAGATGGGCTTCTGTCACCATCCATCTGCCCTCCTGCAGCACAGAGAGCCTACTGTCTTATTTAATAGTACTTACCCCTGCAAACAGGTTCTTACTCTTTGAATGTGTTCCTTTGGTGTTCAGTCTTTAGCACTAAAACAGAAAGCCTTTAACAGTCCACAGACACATCACTGCCTCAAGGCCAGGGCTGTGCATCCATCTGTGCATCCAGTTTCTGCAGAGGACAACAGCCTGGGCACAGCGCAGCTGAGGGTGGCCACCAAGGACAGCTGTGCTGGGCTTCAACAGCCAGCATGACCTCTCTTCCACATAAAAAATAGTAATAAAAAAACACCCAACTTTTCCCTTGAGAAATAGTTTGGCTCTGCCCAACACTGACACTCCAGAGCTGGTGACAAGAAATGTCCATATATCAATGTCCTGTGCTGTAGATTTCACCCCATGCCAGTCTTCCTTAAGGGAGATGCTCTTCATCTCCATGCACAGAGGGGCTCACCAGCTTAGGGCTGGGCCTCAGATTCTCTGGGAGGCCATCACGAACGAGCCAGAGCACTCCTTGCATTTCCATGCTCCTCGGGGAATGTGCTTCTTTCCTGCAGCCAGGCCAGAGCATTTCAATGATGCAGGGATGACAACACACCCAGACACTGCTATGGCTGTCTCCGCTCACAGTCACTTGGTTTCATAGAATCTTCCTTTCCAAGAAGATCGTCACCAAGTCCCTGCATCGCCCTGGTACAGTGCTGAGGCCCAGCAGCATTCCTAGGTAAAAGACCTGACCATGCTTACCATATGATCAACTCCACATGCCACATCCACCACCTCACCGGGTACAGTCACCTGGATGAAACACATGAGAGTGGGTTATTTATCAAGCTGGTACTTTGCACCTGATACTTCCTATTTCTCATCCTCCTTCTGCTCAACATGCCAGCTAGTTTCACAGGGATTTGTACCAATGCAAGTGCCAACTTAAAAGCACAGGAAGAGCAAGATTCAGCACCAGGCAGGCTTGTACATTGAGCTGTGAAATATTCCTCTTTTTCCTTCACAGAGGCACATAAAGCTTTGGAAGGAGAAAGAAGAGCAGGCTCGCTACCAGACAGTGAGGAGATTGTAGCCTCAGCCCATCTGTTCAGCAGCAGAAGCAGCATGACTGAACAGAGCATAATCTAGACATTAGGAAGAGGATCTGCCCAAGCACCACAGGGATTTGCCTCTTCTCTCATCAGCAAGAACTGGAACAAGGCAAAGGCTCAACTCAGCCTAAGGCAGTTTGTGCTTTGATGCTAAGAGACCACCTCCTCACTCCTGAAGTTACAGCTTATTCACTTAAAACTGACTTCAAACTTCAGGAAAGCAGAGTCTTAAAAAGCAACTTTTTCCTTAGAGCTAAGAGAGAGGACAGAAGCTAGTTCTAGGGCAGGAGGTCACAGACAAGGATCCCGGCACATTGCCACAGTACTGTCGGACAGGAGCTGGCTGTCTGAAAGAGCATAACCCCCAATGTTCACATCTGGGGAAGTGAATTCAGAAATTCCACTCAGGTACAGCAGTGTAATTTTAGGCAAATGTTCCAGAGCTGGTCTGGTTTTGTTCATTTTTAAACAAATAAGAAAGCATACTACAGAAACACATTTACTGCAAGCTCAAAGACAGGGACTCCAGGGTGGTCCAACTGATTGCCTCCCTCATCTCCTACTTGGCCTTCATGAAGACCAGGAGCATCTGTTAGGCTGAATGCTGAACTCCAGAGCCAAAGACTCTTCTACATCCACTGAGTCTGGCTCTCAAAGCCATCTGGGAGGAAGCAGTGGAACTGGAAGCACTGTGAAACAGCTATGAATACAGTTGAGTAAGGATCTCCTACTATAACCTGACAGTCACTCCAGTGACCCACCACCACAGGTGGGAAGGAAGCCCACCACTATGTGGACCTCTAGCCACTACAGACCAAAATGTTCACCTAATTTTGGTGAGCAATGATTTGGACAGATGACCAATACTGATGATTTTTTTTGCAGCACATACAAAGAGAAGCACAGGTTAGAAGGGGAAGGAAGAGGCAGTAAGGGTAGCAGGCAGATGACGGTGGACAGGAAGGAGATGAGAACTGTTTAGATGTGGTGGCACAGCACCAAATGCTGTTTTAGGATTCAAAATCATTACTGGCATAGCAGACTAAAAGGTTTACTGAATACCTCCATCCCCAAGCAGGCTACACAAGAACCTCTGGAAAACGAAACACTTCTACCGTCATCGTAGGCTTTCACTTCTTTCAGAATTACTCAACACAGCAAATTGCAGCAAAAAACCACCCATCAAATGATAGCCCTTGTCCTCAGGATAACAAAAACTAGCCAAAGAATGCACTCTTGGCCTTAATACCACCATCCTTACTCTCCACGGGAAATACTGGTCTTCCATTCTTCCAGTTCCCAGGCACCCTCTTAGATTCTTCCCCCATACAAACAATTCTCCTCTGTCTACACAGGACAAAAAAAAAAAAATAGAAAAGAACTGAGTCATTAAAAACGAAGAACTCTATTTGTGATGCTGGCAAATGTGGCTACAGTGTTTCTGGGAGTACACAGGGTTATACAAGCAATATGACAGCTACTAGATTTACTTCAAGGTACAATGAATGTACTTGGGTTTGGAGAAAATGATGCCTAATGAGCAGTACAAGAAGCAAGTTCTGTGCACAAGTCTTTGTTTCCCTCTCTTACAACACTTGCTTTGGAATTTTATTTGAAGAAAGAGTGCAGCAGCAGAAATTCCAGGGAATCATTTGTGAAGTGAGTAATTTGTGCTGAAAGTTAAGACAACTGCAGCTGATCTGTATCAGCTATCAGCAGAGCAAATCCGGTAAGCAAGGCAGTGAGATCTGTCCCAAGCCATCACCTAGGGACTGCTTATTTGACTGTCTGACAGAAGTGACCTTCTAATGACAGCTAGAGAAAAGCAAAAACTTGTGTTCAACAGATTTGAAGAGTTTTAAGCTCCTCAGGAAAACACACAGATCTCAGAAGTGTCTGAATCAGCTCCACAGCAGAGACAGCAAAACACAATCTATAACTTAAGTACAATTTAATCAGAACACCATTTCTAACTCTTTCTGAATACCAAGGGGAGCCCACTTACAAGCACCCTGCAACCAAACTGACAGTGTCACACATACCACTTGCCCCGAAGGACCCAGCCCTGGCACTTTTCCCTGCTGGCGGCTGGATCTCTGAACTGCTGCCTGACTTTCGAATTTCAAACTCTTCAAAGGCTGGGAACCCACACAGGGTGCACACAGCACAGTATCATACCCCCTGCATATTAAATGCTTGGGTCTGCCCACCTCAGGCTGTTAACTCAGTTGGTCAGAAATGCCACGAAACTGATATCTAGCTTCATTTAGACTCAGTTTTAGTTTGTTCATTTATCACATAAATTTCTGCTGCTGCAAAAATGCAGCAGACTGATTCTATATAGGAAAATGAAAAAAACCGTCTAGATTTTCTGTTTGAGAAAAGTTTTTTTTTTTTGTATTGGACAAATAACACTTTCTTAATTAAAGCATAAGTTAGCACAAAACATAGGCCAGAAACCATGCTGACACACCTGTGAATGTGCTGTCTGGGTCCCTGATGCTGCATTCCAGCGTGCCTTCAGTTTCAAGAAAGATGGGTGCACTTTCTGTGGTGTGGGGGTTTTTGTTTGGGTTTTTTGTTTTGGTTTGGGTTTTTTTGTTTTTTTTTTTTCTTTTTTCTTTTCTGCCAATAACACAGCAACATGACCTCTCCATGACAGCAGGATGAGAAACTTACTTGTAAATGCCGCAAACTGGCTGAGTCCACAGCGAACATGAGCAACACGGATATCCGGACTGAAGTCTGACCAGCCAAAAAGGCTGGGTGGGATCATCTCTGGCACTGCTGTCTCTATGAGGTTTGGTCCTTTCCCAAGAATTCCGTATCCCCAGACAAAAACATTTCCTTCTTCTGTATTACAATAAGAACACATTCTGTAAGAAACTCTGTGCTTGTGAAATTCATGCCATGACCAAGAGTTAATCAGAACCAAAGGGATATTTTCCTTTCTTCCAGCTCAGTCTAACACTTTTTGATTATTTAAAATCTACAAATAATGCATTCCCAACCAAATGCCTCAATTTTTTCCTAAGATATGCAAGCAAATCAAGCCTCCCAGGCAAAACTTTCACGGGGAAATAATGCCAACACAAGAGTGAGCTGGATAAAATACTTCAGCTTACTGATGGGACAGAGGTTGAGAGTTCATTATCACGGCTTTCTCCTTTGATGCATGCCCAAACCAGCAGTTGGCTGTCACTCTGCCTGGCATTCTGCCTTAAGCTGGGTGCCTGGGAAAGGCAGCAGTTGGACAGCATAAGAAAGAGTAAGTTTCTATGTCAGCTAGCTCTGTTCCCTTCATATTTAGAAGCTCAAATGTCTGGTCATCACAATAACCCCATTATAAATACGAACATCTTCCTTGAGATAATCCTTCAAGAAATTAATACAATCCCTTCCCTCATCCTTCATGCAGCAACCCTCCAGCTATGCTCCCCAGCCACTGACAGTCCAAAGAACAGTCACTAAGGACCTGTTGCACAGTTTCACTGTTCTCAGAACTTTCTACTTTCCATCCTAGTTCATGATTTATAAACACGTCAGATTCATATGGAGTCTGAAGGGTTCTACTTTCTCTCAAGTGTTGCCTTACTTCCTCCCTATAATCCATCCTCATTATAGGCCCCTATGACCAGCAAAACAGATCAGAACAGCAAACAGCTGCCATGCTCTTGCTCTAGTCTACAGAAGTGCTCACAACAGCACACAGTGGAAGCAGTGCTCTGCACTAGCCAAAACAATGTCTCTAGTACGTTCTTACATCACATGTTTCTCAGTCTCCCAGCTTTCCTCATAACATACAGTATTTCCCTGTTTCCAGAAAACAAGATATTTGTTTCATAATGTTACAATCCACCTATTATGCGGCCTTGCACTAAAGTGAGTAATTCTAGAAGTGAACTCACCTGTTAGCACAACGTTACCAGTCCCTCCACAGGCAGCCTCCTTTATCTTCCCAATCTTGAATGGCAAATGCCTGGGAACATTCACCTGTACAAGATTGCAGAAGAGTTGTTAGAGACAAGGTAAACTGCAAACTAGACATACATTTTAACTTGTTCTCTAGTTCTGGTTAAAGCTTACATACATTGGATTCCTGATACAATCTTTATTGCCTGAATAATGAGTGCATGTCCCAAAATTGAAAAAAAAAGAAAAACTACATGAAATTCATTAAGGCGAGGACAAGGTGGAAAAAGTTACCTACTGGAAAGCTTACATGCATGGCAACAAGGCTGGGAATGACTAATATCTGCTTCTTATCCCTGGCTTTTAAAGTCAGACACAATGGGGAAGTCAATAGGTGAGCATGTCTTCAAGTTTTCAAAGTGGATTAGATCACTAAAACTCAGTCTTGCAGTGGCATTTTTTAACATACTAGGGAAAAATCACTTGAAGGAAATTGCACTTATTTGGTACAGTCCAACACAACAGATACATACACAGCTTGACATATGTAAAGAGCAATCTTTGATTTCATAACTCTGCCATTCTACACTTTGGATTGCATCTATATTTTAGCTAAGACTCTCACTTTTGGCAAACATGTCATTCATCCATTTCAGATGCTGCCGACCTCCATCATGCACCCAGCCAGGAAAACTGCTACACTACATAACCTGATTGTTGTCCTCAGGCCTTAGAGGTCTCAGCATTTAGCCTTACATTAAGGTTACATCAGGAGAGGCACAGGAAACAAAGCTTTCTAAAATTTTGCTAAAGCTATTC
This sequence comes from Struthidea cinerea, assembly GCA_013397865.1. Classification (NCBI taxonomy): domain Eukaryota; kingdom Metazoa; phylum Chordata; class Aves; order Passeriformes; family Corcoracidae; genus Struthidea; species Struthidea cinerea. The sequence continues at coordinate 59,519 of VZTI01005356.1, read as the reverse complement.
TAATACAATTGTCTGCTCTTAGCCTTCTGCCAAGAGTAGCTTGAGTATTGATTAATTTCCTGACTCCATTTCCTAAAGTAGCTGTAACATGAGACCAACTGTCTAGTTACCTCAGTAGTACAATGTGTGAAGTCAGCACTCTACCAATGCCCCATGTAAGTTTGCTCAAAAAAAACCTTTTATCTGTGAGACACTGGATTTTGTTTAGGACTCAGTTATAAACCCACTAAGGATGTCCATGAAAAATTCACCAGGGTACAGGTTGACTAGAAGGGCCTTCTAAGGGCCAGCACTATGCTCAAAGTAGGACCACTTGAAATCCTAGATTAGCCAGCCAAAAAAACTAATTCCTGTCCTGAAATTAGCCAAAGTACTTGAGCTTGGTCTCAATTTGGTGCAAAGTCCATGGGATGGAGAAAGAAGAACATGGGGTTCTTGGACTAACAAACTGGGGTGAGGCGACACAAGCCTTTGTCTATCAAAGCAGGGAAACATGCTGCCCCCTAAAGCTACACAGACGTGTCAGGTCGGTTTCGTAAGCTTAGGTAAAAGCAGCCTGCCAGTGGTGTTTGTATCTGCTGTCAAAAGAACCCAGAACAGGGAGAAGCATGTAATTTTTAACTCTGTGTACAGCAGCTGAACTGAAACATATAAAAACATGCCCTCAGGTCAACTGACCTGTGTGGTTTCTGTGACAGATGCCAACTGCAAGTATTCTGAATTTCCCCAACCAAAGACATCTCCTTCATCTGAAACAGCCAGACAACAGTCCCCATAGGAAGAGACCTGGATAATGTTTACTCCAGCAATGTCACCATGCAACTTAGTAGGAACACTGGTGATGTTATAGTGTCCAAGACCTGAAAGGAAAAAAAGTAGAGATTATGAAGAATTTGTTTCCAGACACACTTTCAATGCCTGCATAGGACCACTTTTGTCATGTTATAACAAAATCACCCTTCCTCTGAAATAATCTTTCTGTCCATACTCCTTAATTACCAGCTGCAACAGACAAGCAGCCACAAACACCACTTCCACTAGCCAAAGCCACCTCTCTGGAGTACACAACAACTTTACACACTCACACCCTGAAGAATGTCATATCTCTTGTCTGCACGGACCAAAGTGTTTGAAGAACAATAACCAATCCAGGCAGATATCCCAACAGAGATGAAGTTTCACAAACTGGCTGCATCCTGTCTTCTGCAAGGAGAGCCGTGAGTGACAGCACACTGCAATCAGTTAGACAACAGCATGGAAAATGGCAAAAGAGGCTGGGAAGCAAATGCTTTACATGACAAATTGCTACATGGAAAAAAGACCAGAATGCAGGTGACAAAGTTGGGTTACAGTATACTGGTACAAAAGAATCATGGGAAGAACTCAGCTTTGGGAGCAGCAAAAGGAATAAACAGTAGGAATGACTGTGAGGAGGAAGTTCTCTGCAGCAAAAGCCACCATAAAAAGGGCCTGCCCAAGGATCCCATGCTAAAACATGCAGCAGCTACCAAAGGGCTCATCAGTTCAAAAGAGCAGAACAGACCCCGAAACAAGAATCAGCAAGGCAAATCCGCCACCAAACTGAAGAGCAAAGCTGCCCATGTCACTTCCACATCCACTCAGAAGCCTTAAACAGCAGATACGCTCCCCTCCGACTGCATGCTTGGATTGCCAGGGCGGCATCCTAAAGGTCTTCAGAAACTGAACTGGATTGTCTCAGTTGGGTTACACAAGAGTACTGAAAACATCTACACACATGTGGGAACATAGCAGCCCCTTTCTGTCCACACATGCATGACAAATACGCATCACAGCTTCTCAATTAGGACATCTTGCTCTATTCATCAATTCCCCGAAAAGCAAGCTGAGCTGAGTTCCTACCTGTTTGTCCATCAGCTCCCCATCCACATGCATAGATTGTACCTTTCTTGGTTCTAAACAGACTGTGGTCCTGCCCACACACAACCTGCACACAAACAAAATGTCAGAGATAGTCAGGAAAGATGTTCAGACTCGATTTAGTGAAGCGTTACCAGCAGATAAATTGAGCAATGAACCTCTACGATGCCCATCAGTTCAGATTTTGACCTTTCTCTCCTGATCAAATGGCTCTAGAGAAAGGGAAGGCCAAGAACCACAAGATACAACACAGAAAACAGCAGAATTTTCTTTATGGAAAGTGATGCTACAGTCAATTTGTTCTAAGATCCAAAACAAGAAAAGAAAGCTCAATTCAGCAGTACAACACAACAAAACAGAAAAGAGTAAATAAGAGCTCTCCCTTCACAGGATGCTAACCACACAATTCTTGATGCCAGCTACAAACTTCTATGGATTCTTTGCCATGTAAGTGCTCTAGGTACACAGCTGTTCTCAAATCTACATTTATGTTGAACTAGCCATCATGTCTGCCACAGGCTTGGCATGAATTAAAGCCAAGCAAAAAGCCATTCAAAAGCAGCCATTACAAATTAACCGAAGATTAAAGGAATTTAATCATCAAGCTAAGAGAGTGACTAACAATATTAGTTACTGCTATTGATAACTGTTGTTATCAAAGTACAAACAGGTACAAAGTATTCAACCCCCCTGAAAAAAAAATAAAAAAATGAAAAGTCCAAACAGAAGTTTACAAGCCTAATTCAAAAGTTTCAGGATGAACCACAGCACAGTCTCATCAGGTGGACACAAATCAGTGACCCTTCCTTGGAACACGAGCATTGTTTGCCCACAGAGTATGGCTACAGGGGCACAGACATACCAAGAAACTGCTCCTGTGCCTGGGAATACTGCAGCCATGGCAGGTTTTTCTGCTGTCCTGCAGTCCCTTGCTCTCCTAGGAACCTGACCTAGAGAAATGCTGCCTAGTCTAAGTGGACGGTTTTACAGCTCATCATTTTTGAAAAGGCAAAGACAAAATTCAAACTTGTAAGCAATATAAAAGTGACAAAGGGGAACAAATATCGCGACAGGAAGAGAGTAGTGGAGAGCCCAGAAACGGAAACAGTACTCTAAGCGTAGCTGAGTAGAAATCACCTCCTTAACCTGCAGGCAACACTCCTAATGCAGCCCAGGGTATCATTAGCCTTCTCTACAGCAAGGGCACATTGCTGGGTCATGGTCAACCTGGTGTACCCTAGGGCCTTTTCCGCACAGCTGTCTCCCAGAAGTCAGCCCATGGTGGTGTCTGAAATTGCTCTTCACCAGCAACAGGACTCAGCCCTTTCCACTGCTGAACTTGATGAGGTTCATGCAGGTCCATTTCTCCAGCCTCTAGATGGCTCTGGTTTATCAGACACTCCTCAGAGTTGTACGTCATCTGCTATCTGCTGAGGGAACACTCTGTGATCCAGATCACTAGTGAAAATGTAAACAGGATTGGACCCCGGATCCCTGGGGTACAGCACTTGTTACTGGTTTCAACTTGGCTTCGAGCCAATGACTGCCACCCTCTGAGCTCAGCTGTTCAGCTGGTTTTCAGTTCATCTTCAGGATTGAGTTCAGATGATCCTCTTACCTGGACAACTCTGCTGTCAAATTCCTTCAGCTGATGAATGAGATGGCTTCCACTGGACACCAAACAACCACCAAGAAGAGAAAAGGCAACAGAGAGAATTTCAGAAGACTGCAACTGAAAAACACAAAGGTAACCTGCCTCTACTGAAAGCCACTTTATTATCACAAGTAAAGAAATTTGTTCGCTTGTAGTTTCACTGCAAAATATCTGCACAAAGAAGGAACGTAATTCTACATTCTCTTATTTAGGAAGTTAAGACCTGTCACTTTTTAAATATAAGCTCTTGTGGGAATTGGGGGTAGGAGTAACCCTCAAAGACAGTCCCTAGTCTAGAATGAGCAGAGACACTACGTAATACTGCAGTACCCATATAAACACTACACTTAAACAGAGATAAATCAGATATCCCAGAGTACAGTGTAGTGCAAACATCCCTGTCATTTTTTCACAACACCAGGAATTATGAACAAACCAATGACTGACTTCCAGTATCAAGACTAACAAAAACTACCTAATTACAGCTATTTTCTCAAACTTTACCAGCCAAGTGTTGTGGATTACAGACAGAGCAATGAACAAGGTTTTTTTTTTTTAGTCCTGCTAGGGAATCAGAAACTCAACATATTCCCACTATTCACTTACTCTATCATACAGAGCACTTTGAGCATATGCTTTGGTGAGACCCACAAAAAACCCAGTGAAGGAAAAGCACTACAGACTCACAGGCAGTTGCAGCAGAGACTTAACAAGAGGATGCCTCTTTCCCAAATGGCACTTCTAACACCCTCAGGAACAGCACATGCACTCTGAGCAGCTAAAGGGAGAAAGCCCAACTACTAACACCAATTACTTCAAGCAATTTATGAAGGCTGGGTTCTCTCACTATGCCCTGCAAGAACTGTCCCATGCCGACATTCTTTTGTCTTGTGAATGTGGTCAGCAGAGTGCTAGTGCCCAGCGTGGGTTCAAAGTCAGGCCGCTTGTATGATGCCTGCAGCACAAAAGCCTGTTCTCAGACTTCTTAATCTTAAATGGCATGCTTATACTACCAGACCTTTCCCACCTTCAGGCTTTTCTGTAGGGTTGTTTTCATGCAATTATGTTTTCAACTTTAACAAAGTTCAGGATCTTTGAATTCTCACCTGTAAATTTCATCTTCAACAACCTTCCGGCCACACTGGCCATAAGAATTGTTTCCCATTGTGAAAACTGAAAACCAATGACAAAACACACTAGTTTTATTACTGCCCAATCCCCTGAAAGCCTCTTTTCAGGTCCACAAAATATTTTCACATGGTTCTAAGTTTGAAAAGTGGAGCACAGCAATGTAAAAATTACTCTGAATAAAGCATAAGCTTTTTTCAAAGTAAGTCCACTCGCATTAAAGTGACTGAATCCATTTTCACCAACAACACCCAGCAGTATTGCTGCAGGCACAGCAGCAGTACCTGGAGCCCAGTGTCTGTCAGGAGTTGCCTAGTTCATCCTGCCGTTGTCAAGGAGACTCAGAAATAGATCAGCATTTCCACAGGAGTGCGAATCAACCAACCAACCAGCTAACCCACTAAGAAGCTGCACTGGATCATTTGGTGCAGCACTGAAACCACGGCACCAGAGAGTTCCCAGAGACGTGGAGAGACAATCCACAAATAGAATCTTCTCTATAAAGGACTATTAATTAATTCATTGTTTTTATAAACATAGCACTCTGGGGCTTCAAGGGGAAGTAACACAGGAATACTGGCACAGTCACCCAAATCTGTGTTCAAAAACACATCTGAGTGAACAAGACAAACAAGCTGCACTCAGCCAGGCCTGGGGCTAAAGAAACAAATCTTGTAGTAAAAAGGTCCCAACACATTTACAACTTGAGCAAAGCAGAGCTCATGGCTCTCCCTCGCAGAAGTAATCCCACAAAGGCCAACAGCTGCCTGCATTCCATTTACAGTGCAGACAGCCCACCTGGGATCTAGTTCTAAAGGACAGAAGACAACTTTCTTCAAGCTTTTAGTAAAAGCATAGCCAGGCATCCCTTGACATCATCAGCACAAACAACACTGTACCTCCTTCACTATCTGTCAGGACCAGGGAATGAGCTCTCCCACAGGACACTTGCAAGACCCGAGTTTGCTGAGGCTTCTCCAGCGGTAATGGAATTGGAGATGGTTCCAAGACATATTCATAGCCCTTAGCTTAAGGAAGGGAGAACAATTTTAAGTCAGTAGCTTCCACAAAGTAAATTCAACATATATTTGCTGATCCTGTTGTACATTCACACACTCACTTCTGCTTTGTTATAAAAGCAGATGCATTTTAGAAAGCCAAGATATTAACCAAAGAGGCTGATAGGGATTTATCACAGAGGGAGGGAGAAGGTGAAAGCCATGGAGATAGCTAAAGCCAATAATCACTGCCTAAACTAAAGTCCACCATACCCAGAGGGTGAATGTTATTAAGGCTTCAGGTGGCAGAATTGTGAAACTGACGCGTTCATCCACATGTTCAACCACTTTGGTGAATACAGCTGGATTACCAAGAGCTTAACATCATGCATAAGCATTCTGTGCAACTGGGGATATTGCAAACAAGGTACAAGAGCAACAATCACAAATATGTATCGGGAAAAGCGAACAAAAAAATCTTAGTGCTTCATATTTAAGGAACAGTAGATTACAGGCACTTTCAGAAATAAGGAATGCAAGAAAGACTACCTAGGCTAGGTCCATAGGGAATAAGATATCTAACGATTATGAAAAATGACATGCCGTACTTTAAAAAGATTTAGCAACTTGAGGAACATTTAACCAGTTACAGTCAACTGGGGTGGGGGGGGGAAGAACAGTAAAACATAAATCAATACTAGGGAAAAGTTCAAGGGGAGATAAAAAGCCTTGATATCAAAGTTACTCTAATAAGTGAAATCAAATCCCAGAGGACCCAAAGCAGTATTGCACACAGGCAGCAGTGTTTTACTGGTTCTCACTGCCTTCAATAAAAATAAAAACTTAAAAAAA
>VZTI01005356.1:0-52971 GCA_013397865.1 Struthidea cinerea | reverse complement strand
AAAAAAAAAAAAAAAAGAAACCCACCCAAAATTTAAAAAAAATTTAAAAAATCTACACATGGTCTTCTGCAGTAAGACACTACTGGATGTGAGGACAGGCAGCTTGCCAATAGTGGGCACCTGCCATGCAACAGAGCAGGAGCTTAAAGGCAGCCAACTCTCTATATGTCTAGAAACACTTGGAAGTCACAAAGCAAAAAAACCTTTTCCTCTCTCTGTTCCCTCCAGCAGAAAGACACAAGCTGTTGGGTTCTGTAGTAACCATCACTGATAGCTGAGGGGATTTGGAGAAAAGAGACAATGAAGTGCTAAGGAACATCGGGGTGAGTGTGAAATATTAGTAGTTTGGATACAACCATCTAAAAGTCAGAAGGCTGCAAATTCCCTTGAAAATGAAGCATCTACAGCAATGCAGTGTTGGAAGCAGCAGGCACCAAAGCAATGAGTGACACATCTCAAAAGAAAACTTGCCTGGGGGACATTAAACATGGAGCAGTAGCAATCCCACTGATCTTCACCACATTTTCAACCAATCTTGCCAAAAACGCTCTCTTACTTAACATGGCTTGAACTGTAAAACTATTTAACCTATTTCTGGATTCTCTGACAAAAATAATCTCCAGGTCAGATGAAAAACAAGGTAACTGCAAGGCACTCCTGAGACATCAGCATGTACAGAACTAAGACCCACCAAGAACTGAAACCTTTAAAAGCAGAAGTGAGCACAAGCTTCTGCAGCCCCTGCATTTTGCAGCTGCTGTTTAAGCACATGCTGTGTGTACACACTCTTACCGAACTACCCAGTGTGCCAGCACAAAGCAGCACCGTTCAAACCTCAACATGCTGCACTGTAGCTGAAATTTTCTTTTGCTTCTCCACAAAGTTTAATCTTTTGCCCATATCAGACCCACCCTACTTTCATAGATTTACACACTTATACACCATAATGAGAAAAACTGCTTTTATCGTGATTTTCCTCAACTGTTTATGGAAGAATGTCTACACAGTCAGCCATTCTATGAGGAAAGTTTGTGTTTTCTGCACAGAAATCATCATCTTAAATGAGTTTGAGAGCCTGGTGTAAGACAAAATGACTGAAAAACATATTTTTCCTTCAAAATGAAACTTGCTATTAAAATAATTTTAAAAGAAACCCTACAGCTTTCACAAAACCCCCACTGACTGTCTAAAAAAAACTCAAACTGGGGAGGGAAGGAGGACTAAAAGACTTCAGTATTTAAGTGCAAAGGCAGCAGAAGTGAGCAAACTGTCCTGCCAAAATAATTTTATTAACTAGACTGTGTCTACTATTGAACTATAGATTCAAAGCCACACATTAACCAACATCACACTTTGCAGAATAAATAGCTACATTCCTGTCTGGATGAAACTGGTAAGTGCAGTGTACAGAACAGAGGCGCACGTTGACCAATTACAAAGCACACAAAAACACGAGATAAATTTCAGAAAAAGACCTGTTTAAAAAAATAAAGCACAGCCTGGGACTGCATCAAAGCCTCCTGATGTTTTTCACACTTCCAAACACATGAAGTTTCCTGTACCACAGGCATACTGCAGTGCCAATCTGTAAGTCTTTAAAACACTTAAATTCTTACTTTGATCTCTTCTGCTTCTCTGGAATCCAAGCTGGGAATCCTTGTTCAGTCCCATGCCCCACACTTTGGTGACGTCTCTGGTATTAGAAGCCAGCAGTGTGAACCCATAACCGCAGGCAGCAGAGGATATCTTTGAAGACAGACAAAACCCACACCATTCAGTTAGAAACTGTGGCTTAGAAAAGCAAGTTTCACTCCATGCTACTTGTTCATCAGCATTCATTCTTCATTAAGCTACAGTCACATGCAGCCCAAATTCATTACACGTATGGTCTTGCAAAAATTATCAGAGAGAGTCTTCTGTGATAAGCACAATGGTGAAAACTCAAGTCCAACCTTTCTGCCTTACAGTTCTGGTTTTTTGTGCACACTTGTTTATTTCTGCGTTATCTTGGCGCCATTCAACACCACAGAAAGACCTGTTTGCTGACCTGCATCCGCAGATAAAAAAGAAAAACAAAACCAAACACAGAAAGATATAGAGATATTAAGAGAATAACATGTTTTACTCCTTTTGACAAAAAAAAGCCCAGAATAAGAGCCACATAAGGAGCAACGGTGGTCACTTGGTTTGCTCGGCGTGGAGAAATGGGAGACCGAGGTCAGATCTCACTGGGGCCTGCAGCTCCTCCCGAGGGGCAGCAGAGAGGCAGCTCCGATCTCCGCTCTGGGACCAGGGACAGGACCCGAGGGAACCACAAGAGCTGTGTCAGGGAAGCTTTAGATTGAGTATCAGGGAAAAGCTCTTCCCCCAGAGGGTGGTCGGGCACTGAACAGGCTCCCCGGGGAATGGTCACGACCCCAAGGCCTCAAGGAGCGTTTGGACAACTCTCTCAGGTGCAGAGTGGGATCGCTGGAGTGTCCTGAGCAGGGCCAGGAGCTGGACTCCATGATCCTCCTGGGTCCCTTCCAACTCAAGATATGCTATGAATGCTAACACTTTCTCTGCACTAGACAGCAGAGCACGCGTGAAACATGTAGGCAAAAGAATACCATGATTTTCAACACAAGCTTCCCACTTGTCAGGTGAGAGAAGCCACGGAGCCACGGAAAGAGGCCCATTTTATCTGGCAAATGCTCTTCACACCCTGACTCTAATGCCTCTGACAAAATTACAAATACATATTTTCTAAACTATATGTTGCTGCAGTTAAAACAGTAACCATCCCAAGCAATACCACTGTATCGATAAAAAACACTGAATCACGGCAAAGCCTTTAAACCCGATCCCGTAACGCCATTCTCGGCTGTACTGAGCCCTGACCAGTCGCCGGAGGGCGGGGGGGGGAAGGGGGAGAGACACGTTGGCCCGGCCGGACCGGGCCCACCTTCTCCTCTGTCTCCAGGCGGTACGGCGTGGGTTGGATGCGCCGCGGCTTCTTCCAGCCCGCGTCCGGCCTCACAAAGCTGGGGACACCCAGGGCGCCCGAGTAGCTGAAGCCCCACACGAACACGCGGTCCTTGCGCCTGGCCGCCTTCCCCGCGTACTGGAACACCGGGGCGGCCTCCTCGGCCTCCCGCAGCTGGCGGGTGCTCGGCGGCCCCGCCGCCACGCCCAGGCCCCTGCACAGCAGCCGCCGCGCCACCCCCGCCATGGCTTCCCTCAGGCCGCCGCCATCTTGCCTCTCTCTCACACGCGGGCCCGCGCAGCGTCACCGCCCCAGCGCGCACGCGCCCGGCAGCGGCGTCGCAGCGCGCTTCTCTTAAAGGGGCCACACCTCCCTCTGAAGGGGGTCCGCACTCGCCCAGACCCTGAGCTGGATCTGAACCTGCAGCCAGGCCCAAACTCAAATCTAAACCTACACGCAGACCTAGACCTAAATCTAAGCACACCCCCAGACCCTAATATGGACTTAGACCCAGACCCAAACCAGTGTCAAGAAAATTAATCCAGAAACACCAGAGGTTTATGTCCAAAAAGGAGACAGAGGAGTCCTGTTACTTTATTCGAATAAAGGGAGAGGCCATGGGGTATTTCCCATGGGATCTCTCAGGTTGTTGGAGGACGCAGCCTCCTTTTTATCCTAATTTTCTGGCCGCATCTCTCTTCCCCCATTGGCTGAGATGCTTGAGAGGTACAGGCTTCCTGAATCACCTAGTACAGACTCCTTTTCTAATGTGTACCCCCTCCCCCCTTTTCTTCTTCCTTGCTTCTCTGTTCTTTAGGTCTAGGGATTTAGCACGGCCTTGAGTGAGTAACAGTTTGTGTCAATTAGTGGAATTCCTACAGAATTTATGGTTCCTCCCATTGCTTCTTTCACCTGTCAGTATCTGGCTTTATCTACCAGCAGACCCACAGTTTGCTTGTGAAAAGACACCTCCTTCTCATTCCTTTCACCAAGATCAAAACTCAAACTCAGGCCCAAACCTACATGTAGACCCAAACCCATCCCAAACCCAAACTGAGATCATACCCAAACCCAGCCCCATCTGGCACAGTGATGACAGGGCTGGCTGTGGTGGCAACCAAACCCTGCCATCCCACCACACTCCCTGTGTGGAGCAGCCCTGTCTCAACATTGAGCCCGTGCTTTCCTCTTGAGGGAGCCAAGCAACAAGCTTCCAGGAGGAAGCTGCCGTCCTTTCATCTCCCGAACTAAATTTCCTCACTGCCAGCATCTTTTGCAAGAGACCTTTGCCCAATATCTGCCCAGGAGGAACACCTTTCCTGCCGCCGTGCCCACACTGCTCCTCAGGGTCTATCAAGCATCTCTACTTTATTGATGAAAACCACAAAAATAATTCAAAATACAAAGAGGTGATAGAACGGCATCTAGAGATGAGGACTCTTGGTGGCTGTAAGGAGCTGGTAGAGCAGGGCTGGTCCCTCCTCATAGTGCCATCAGGACACCTTGGGCTGGCCATGATGGAGGACGAGGACGGGTGCTGGGCTGGGCCGATATGGCCAGCAGCCTCCCTGGCCTGTGGTGGCTGCCAGAACCACCTGGATCCCTGGTCTGGCTCCGAGCGCTAGCTGCGCAAGAGCTGGAGATGAAGCATTGGATGGCTGGTGTGGGGGCTCACAGGATCCTCATAGGATCTTCTTCCGTGTGCTCTCGGTGCAGCGGTTCAGGATAAGGTCTTTGCTAGGACGGGGAGGAACAGCAGGTTGAGCCTTGGGTTTGTTGCCCTCTGGCTCATTTTTCTCAACTGCAAGTAAAGAAGATGTACAGATGGGTCAGAGCTCTCCACCACACACCACCCTCATGAACGTTCAGCAGCTTTTACATAATGGCCACCAAAGCTCCTGCCTCTCCTCCTGTCCCTGCTGCATGTAATGGTCTTCCTGCAGGTTATGGTTTCAGGATGGGCCCACCAGTGCCCAGCTGGGAGCTCTGCTAAGGGGAAGCCAATCTTTAGGTCTGGGAAAGGTCATGGGTACTGCATGGGGACTACTAGATTTAAAGGGTATACCTCAATGTCTACCTCTCTCTTTCTTCATGAAAAGAGGCTTTTTACGAGGGCCTGAACTGGCAGGATAAGGGGGAATGGCCTCACATTGACAGAGGCCAGGGTTAGATTAAATATTAGGAAAAAATTCTTTCCTGTGAAGGTAGTGAGGCAGAGGTTGCCCAAAGAAACTGTGGCTGCCCTGTGCCTGGAAGTGTTCAAGGCTAGGTTGGATGAGGCTTGGAGCAACCTGATCAAGTGGAAGCTTGGAACGAATTGGTCTTTAAGGTCCCTTCCTACCGAAACCAAATTCTGTAATTCTATAATTCTGCATGCAACACTTCCTCCTGGGGGCTCTGCTGACAGTTAACATGCATGGCAATTGCAATGGTAATGGCAGCATGGGGGAGGTTAGGTGCACAAAGGAAAGCACAGGTCCCAAATGTGGGCTGACCTCCTTCCAGGACCATATTCTGCTCTGTCTCACCTATAGCCAGGGGTAAGAAACCTCATTGAAAGAAACGTCTTCCTGCACAGACCTTTCCCATAGGAAAAGGGCAGATGGGTATGGTGTGACCTCAGTGTGCCATCCTGCTCCAGCTGCCAGCACTAGTGGGGGGCACAGGCCATGCCTGCAGGATTCCAGTTCCATTGAGACTTACTGATAACATTGGCCTTGTTCTGGGAATTTCCCCGCATGTTCCGCTGGTTCTGGATGTACTTCTTGCTGTTCCTCCTATAGGTCTCCTGGCTGATCTGCTTCCGGCCCTGCTTGTGGATGCTCTTCACATTTCGGATGGTGGATCTGCAAGGAGTGGGAAACAAAACTTTCAGTTTTCATGCTGGCAGCTCTCACACAACACACTTCTTTCCTCACACTTCACCCAAACCCCAATTTCTGCTTTTGGGTTTTGCCTGGTGGATGCCAGCCCTTGAGGGCAGCCATCAGTGACACATGATGTACAACATGTTCAGAGGCAGCTGGATGGTGCTTTGGAAGCAAACACTGATGGGTGAACCCTGAGCACAAGTCTGGAAAGTAATGACAGGGATGGTGAGGAAGATTGGGCATAAGACTGGAAGGATGAGATGGGCATGAGATTTATCCAAGAAAGCCCCAGAAGTGATCTATAGCTCTTTGTTGAATGAACATACAGCACCTATCCTGGCTACAAAACTGAGGTCCCTGGTGTGGGGTTTGGCATGGCTCCCTGATGCTCAAGGGTCAGATACAGGGGAATGGAGTATGGGGCACGTGTCAGCATGCACCTGGATGTGCAGTGTTGAACCCACAGGAGAGAAACTACTGAGAGAAGTGAAAGGCTGAGCAGCATGGGCCTGCTACAGGGGAACACCCAGCATTGGGGACCGTCCCCGGGCAGGCAGACGGAGGCCCCTGCTTTGTCTTCAGTACCATGGCAGGAGTGAGGTGGCTCCTGATGTCCACCCCATGGCATTGTCCTCCTGCTCTTCTCAAAGAAATGTGCCTCTCTGCCTTCAGCCCCTTCCTGGTCTGAGCACATACCCCATGTCATAGCAAAGCTCTTGCCTGTAACAGCAGGTTATGGCAATCTTTGCAACAGGGCTCAGCCTGGCTGCCAGTGTCACGGAGGCAGCAGTCACCATGGCAGGGTGACAAGCCACTGTCCTTGGAACAGGCCACCTCATCTCCCCCAAGGCTATCAGCAACCATCACTGTGTTCAAATAAATGGATCTGGACCATTTTACACTGTCTTGCATGCAATCCATGCTCCAGCAAAACTGGATTTGGAGAGACTTTATAGCAGGCCTGATGTGTCTTCTTGCAGAAAAAAAGAGATAGCAGCAAGATCTGCCCTTTTTAGCCATTCTCTTTACATTGGAATTCATGAGTTATTATTGCTTTTTATCTTTTTAGTCAAAATAAAATCCCTTACATTAGCTCAAATCCTCCCTTTAGATTAGGCCACTTGGAAGCTCCATTTAGTCAAATCTCTCCTTGCCTCTGAAAGATTCAGTGCACACACTTAGGAAATAAGAAAACAGCCAAGTTGAAAATTAAACAAGATTAGCCCAGAAAAGAAACTTTGCAGAAGGACAAGGAGAAATACACCTGACGGGAGGACCTGTTGGATCAAGGATCATGGAGCCCTGCATTGGCAATGCTGGGGTGCCTGTGGGAGTTGGGGAGCACAGAGCTGGTGGAAAGACAGTCCTGGTCTGTCTTTGCCCTGCTTACATTTCTCTAGGCAGTTCCTCATTGTCAGGGCAAGCAGGTGACACCACAACACCCTGTCTGGTTTAATTTCATCTCTCTCAAGGAAGAGGAAGATGTTCTTCTGCCCTGTACACAGAGTTTCTCCTACCTCCGTGGAGGAGCACTCCGGTTCCTCTGCTCACTCTTCACAGAGGTGTTCACCTCCCCGGCTTTCTGCAGGTACATGGAGGGGTAATAACCTGTGGTTTCATCCTTCCTGCAGTGCAACACAAAGCAACATCAGTTGCAGTCGTGACTCTGCAACCACTTCCTCAATCCAGGAGAGAGATTTGACCATTCTTGTGGGTGGTCACAGAATCCCAGAATGGATTGCTTGGAAGGGACCTTAAAGGACCTCATTCCAATCTACTGCCACAGGCAGGGACACCTTTCCCCAGAACAGGTTGTTCCAAGCCCCGTCCAACCTGGCCTTGAACTCTTCCAACTCAGGACATTCCATGATTCATGGTTCATGCCTGTCCCCTGCTGGTGCCGTGTGGGTTACCTCTCATGTTCCTTGCAGCTGGGATGAAAGTTGAGGTTTTGCAAAGCAAAATGTGCCAGAACAATTAGAGGCAAAATAACATGCATTTTTTTTTTCCATCTGCCTCCTTCTTGGATATTTCTGAAGCCCTCAGGAGAGGAATCTCCAGCTGCAATGTTTAATATTTGGCAAAGAACAGACTGTGAGAAGCAGCCCTGCAAAAGGAAGTGCTGGGCAGTGGCACCAAAGAGGCCATGGCTTTCAAGGCCCTGATGTGGAGAACCAGGGGTGCTCCCTTCCCTCTGCCTGAATGCTGCTCGCCTGACCTGTTCTTGGCATCTCTCACCTGATGACCCACCAGCCATCAAGAAGCTTGTGGATGACTTCAATGGTATCACCCTCCTTGAGGGTCAGCTCATCCTCTTCCACAGCAGTGTAGCTTTTCCAGACCATGTATGCCTCACCTACACATGAAATGGGGATGGTGGATCATGTGCTTACACCCCAGGGATGGGAGCTCAACCTCCCCAGCCACTGAGGAGCCACCAGAGCATTAGGAGGCACCCTGTATTTTGGGCAAGACTCAGGGTGCTTCAGGTTTGGATTCAGACTTCCCCCAGTCTTGACATTGGCCATGGCTCACCCCAGCCCCTTCACCATCTCTCCAGAAGAAAGTTTTTGGGTGCAAGCAGAGGAAGCACACCTATCTCTGCTGGAAAGCGTGTTCAGAATTCGAGTGGTGAAATAAGGCAGAAGGAAGTGTTGTGCTAATAGAGGCTGTTCCAGAGTTGTGAAACCCACAAAGCTGAACCCTGTTGAGCAATTGGCACAAGTCTGCAGGATCCTCCCTCTGCTTCACGTGATAAAGCTCTGCTTTGCATGTGATGCACGGGGCAGGGAGTGGGGCTGGGCCCTGACAAGGACAGCACAGAGGCGAAGAGCTCAAGAACGCCTGCACCTGATTTGGATGCTGCACCGTGCTGTTCTGTTAAGCCAAAACACAAATCTAACGCTGAGTTGCAGGTCACGGGAAGCTCCCAAGGTTGACACTGAAGCAGCAAGTCATGAGATTTATCCCTCCTGGCAGTTCCTACAGCAGCATCTCTCTGCCCAGTGATCCTGCTCAGTCTGAATTGCCTGGCTTTGCAGTGAGCCAGCTCAGTAGAGAGCTGCAGCAGGCTGTGCTCTGACGCACACCCTGGTCACCCCAACTTTTTACCTGCATAGTTAGGCTCCTGCTCTTCAGACTCATCAGGACCATCCATCGGCTCCAGATAGGCAGCAGGGACCCAGCCTCGTTTATTCTTCAGTTGACAAAACCACCACCCTGCAAGGAAAGCACCCATGAGCAAGAGCAGAGAGTGTTGTGGGGACTGGCACCAGGTCTGTCCCAGCCAGGGCAGGTGCAGGCATCTCTGTGTCCTGTCACTGTCAAAGGGACAGTGCTAGAGCCAGTCTCTGTTGACATGGTGCAACCAGAGAACTTGACCAGTTCATCCTGTTCCTGCTGGGCAGGAAGCCTCACAGGCTGAGGCATGGCCAGGATGTTGCACAGTTTTCTAGAACTGCCCCTCACCCTTCAGCCTTCACTGCCATAACTAGCTCACATGCTGTGTTGGGACACGAGATGCAAGGTCAGTACTCATTCCTGCTGAAATTGTGGCCAGGGAGGAGGCTGGCCCTCAGGGGCTCTCCAGAGGGATGGACACATACCGTTCTCACTCTTCTCCACGACATCTACCATGTCCCCAGCTTTGAGAGACATCTCAGATCTGGAACTCTTCTCATAGTCAGCGATGGCTCGGTATGTTTGCAGGACAATGGGGCCCGTGATGTCTGCATGGGAGAAGTGACGGGTTTTCCCTCCTCCAGCCCCCAACCCAGAAACACCCTATTTCAGGCAGGCCAAAAGCAGCCCCAGGACAGCCCAAAGTGCCTTCCCAGCCTCTTTCAGCCCCAAACCAGTTGGATTTCAGGACAGTGACTCATTCCCCCTGAGGATTTGGCTTCCCCACAGCTGCAGCTCTGGGACAGTGATCATGCTCTTGGTGAGGGTATCTGCCATGGGATGGCAACCCCACTCCCCAGCAGGCTTTGCTGCTGCCAAGGCAGCCACTTGCAGCCCTCTGAGACCCCTTACCAGTGGGGTTTTTCTTGGAATCCTTCGGCAGGAGGAAGACCTCAGGCTTCTTGATCCTAGACAGGTCAGAGCACAGGCAGCTCAATGCCAACCACCGCTATCCATCAGCAGCAACACCCTCCCTGCACGCTACTGCCAGCACCCAAGGCCAGGAATGCAGGATTTCCCTCAAAATAGCAGGCAGCTGGACTCACTGGCTGTCTGTGACAGGGTTCATGTCATCATGACGGACCTTGAAGAAGTTGACCACATGCAGGCACCGGGAGATCTTGTGCGGTAGGTTGATCAGTGTGTAGCAGTACTCGGCCAGTGTGCCCTGCCTGTTCTCAGTTGAGCGCTGCCCATCAAACCACTTTGGGGCTGTGGGAGAGGAAAAAGGGGTCAGAAAAAGCAGACACAGAGCCTTGTTTTTAGTACTTTCCCAAGCATGCTGCTCTGAATCATTAATTTTGCCCTGCAAACAAGTGGGTCTGGCCCCAAGGTGCTGCATGGCTGCATTGTGCCAGTAAGGTGAAGATCTGCGGAAGCACAGCTCATGCAAGCCCAGAAATTATCCTGTTTGACCCCATTTCAGTTTTACATGTGTGTTCAGACTAAGCCCAGCTGCTGGGCCACAAATATAGCAGAGGCACTGGGGCACCAGGAGGGGCTCAGGGACCAGCCTGCTTATCCTCCCATTCACTGGTCATGGTGTTCTTGACCCCAGAGCTCTAAAATACTGCTGGCAATCCTGACCCCCAGCAGTGTTGAACCGCATGATGGGGGTGCTTTTGTGCAGTCGGTGCCCCCCCAGCAGTCTGACACCTGTCTGGTCCCCAGTGCTCTCAGTTTCTCAAATGGAATAAGGATGCTTTGAACAGCCCCAGCATGGTGGGGGCAGCCCGTTGGAAGAGGCCCAGCATGGTGGTGGTGTTAGTCCAGCTGCAAGAGAGCCCCCTGAGACTGGCACCCACACTGCTGCATAGTGCAGGCTTACTCCTCCTCCAGAGATGTCGACCACACCTGCAGCTCTTTTTCAGGCTCCTTTCTGCCTCCTTTAAAGCAGGAAATTAAATAAAATGGGGAAGTTTTCTGATGTGCACCTTGCTTGGGAACAAAGTGTCAGCTGTTTGGATCAGGAGTTCATTCCCTGTCATTGAAGGCATTGTTTTCTCTTACAAAGTATCTGTGTTTCCATAAGGGCATTAAGCCAACCCCAGGGATGGTGTCACCAAAGGAGGGCTCAGCTCAGCTCCACTCAGTTCAGACTCCCCAAAGCCAGACACTTTGCACCAGCCAGAGGTCACAGCCAATGCTTCTGGACGTGCCTCTGGGGTGCCATCTTCAGAGAGGAAGGATGGGGTCTGCGGGGCTGCTGAGTGTTGGGAAGAACCACTGCCACTGCTCAGATCTTTCTGGGGTTTTAATTTCAAGCCTGGTGTACAGGAAATACTGCACCATGCACCTGTCTGGGAGGCAGCCAGCACAGCTAAACCCACCAGGGAATTTCCCAGCTAGCTGCAATTTCTATTTACCCCCCAGCCACGGTGCTTGCCCCTCACCTGGCAAGTGCGGGATGATCCGGTTCTCTGTGTTGATGTCCCCGGATTCAATGGGGAACATCTCCTTCAGCGCTTTCTGCAGAGCAGAGCCAGGCACGACAGTGAGGATGGCACCAGGGGAACACTCTGTGACATCCACTCCTCTGCCCCTAGCTTGCCTCCTTTCCTGGTGCTCGCCCTGCTGCCACTAGCATGTGTTGGCTGGATCCCACACCTCGGCACTGGGAGAAACCTGCCCAGGGACACAGAGCCAATGGCTCCCACCTTCAAGGGGCAAAAGAGATTGAAGGACTGGACCCAGGAGCCTCTTTTGAACCAGGTTTGCTTTGAGGCAATTTCAGATGGAATTCACCCTCCTTCCACCTCCCCACCCCCGGGCCCACATGTCCCAGGAGGACTCACGTGGAACTCATATATCTCAGTAAAGCGGCGGTAGATGACCTTTTCAGAGAGGTCATTCCATTTCACCAGGAACATGTAGACCTGAGGGACAAAGCAGAGGCTGCAGTTCTGCAGGCAAGTGGGACCCCACACTGCACTGTGCCCGGGAAGCCCTGTGGATGGTCCAGTTTCCGATAAAATTGAATGTTTTCCTTCCACCACCCCACTGCAAGTAGCTCTGCCTTGCCAGCAAACAAACTGGGCACTAGGGGAGCTTGGCAGGGACAGAGAGGGGACGGAAACATGCAGATGGGCGGCAAACAAAGAGGAAAAAGACCTTTCCAAGCTTGCAAAGTAACCAACAGCTTGCAAAGGAGGTGCCCGAAGTCTTGTATGTTCAGTATATTTTAGTCTCTGGCTGCCTCCAGCTCATGTTATCAGCCATGACCCCCTAAAAAGGAAGCTTTTAGGTCCTCAGTCACATTTGTCTAAGGAAATTTGTTGGCCAGGCTTTTTACCCTGGCCAGCCCACAGTCTTCACTTGCCAGAATGCTGCTGAGTACTCACATAGTGCTGGCTGGGGAAGAACCTTTTCTCGTAGCCCAGCAGTTCGACGTGCCGGATGAAGGCATCCCCCATTGCTTCTCCTGCCCACAATGTTCTACTCCAGACCCTGCTCCCGCTTGTCTGGGTGTCTGGGTGCTCTCCCCTCCCCTCTGCCCTCGCACAGCTCTGCTGTGTCTTAAAGCCCTGGGGAAGCGGAACTCCCGCTGCAATTGCACCCGTAATCGTTTACCCGCTGTGGTTTGTACCGAGTTGGTGTTTCCCGTGGCAAGTTCCCAGCTCAGCCCCTCCAGTGGCTCCAGGACTGGGATGGAGGTGAGCTGGGAGGCCTCTGAGATAACCTGAAGTCACCTCTGGAATCAGAGGACAGTGAAGGGTGAGGGCCAGGCTGGCTGCCCTGATATCCAAAGGACTCCTGACTGCTGATGTTGCCCTGTGAAGGCACAGGGTGCTGCAGCAGAGGGCTAAGGACAAGTGCCTTGGCAGTGACAGCCAGAGACACCTTTACCCTCTCTATCAGAGATGGAAGGGCTGAATGAAGCATGTAACGCACTCCCTGATCCCCAGGAATGGCAATACTGTCTTCTGTGTGGCTGAGAATGGCGGGTGGGGAATCTGGGGCACAGCACAGGCAGGATGGGGCAGCCATGGGCAAGAGCCCCTCCCCTTGCCTCACCATTTCCTTTCAGTCACTTGCAGCTTCCCCAAAATCTGCCATCAAAAGGCTCCCTTGAGGAGCCCCCGAGGACCTGAGCCAGTCCTAGCCCTGCTCAACACCTTACCTGGGCACAGGGCTGAATGGGAGGGGACCCCAGGCATAGGGAAACCCCAGAGTGGGCTGGAGACAGACCCCTGCGTCCTGCTGGGAGAGCAGGAGAGTCCATTGCTAAGCCCTTCTGAAATACCAGCGCACCAACTGCATCCATCTCCTTCTCCTTCTCCATACTCAGTCCTGAGCAGAAAGACCTGAAGGGATGTGAGAGCTGCAGGGATCAATCCCACACTGCTTGCCATCAAAGGTGTACCCAGGAGCACTTTTGTCCCCACCAAGGGCACCCTCAATCACAATGGGCACCAGAGGTGGGCAGTCACTTGACAGAGCCAGCACCTGCTCTCCACAGGATCCTTGGAGGAGCCCAGCTCCAGTCAGCTGTGAACACTCAGCTCCATCCCTTCTGGAAGCCTGTGCCCAAGCACAGCTAATGTTCCCAGCAGGCCAGCACGTTACCATGAGCTGGGTGCTAGAGCAAACCCAGCCCCATGCTCAGCCAGGAGCAGAGATGCCTTGGGCAGAGGGGCAGCAGTCCCAAACCACAACAGAGCTGACAGGGGCTCTCCCTACTGACCAGCAGCAGCAAACCCTGAAACAGCACCAGCCCAATGCCCTTGTTAGATTGTAAAGACAAAAGCTTGCTCTGGCTGCATTAAAAACATCAAATACTAACCGTAGCCCTCCCCTGGAACTTGGGTGTGGTACTTGCAGCTGTGCAATAGTTAATGGTCATTTACATTCCGTTTCTTATTATTTTAACATGGGGACTTCCCTATATGCAAGGCAAAATTACACAACCACAGACATTAAAAAAGATCCATCCAGGGCTGTTTGGATTTTGCTCTGTTAGTCACCAGATAACTGCTGCTTATGCAGAACACCATAAACTTTGTCATAAAAGCTAATTTCATAATTACAATTGTTTGTACTAAATTTAAAACTGCATTACAGACAATACATTACTGGAAACCACTTAATTCACATGTTTCTTCCTGTTTCCTCATTCCTCATCTTGTGATGTGAGAAATGAGAGGTTTTAGATGCCACTTTCAGTGAAGTTCACAGCGAAACACCACCTGTAACTCAGTGTGACACACTGCTGAGCGTTCCATCAAATGTCTCACAGCTAATACATGTCAAGAAGCATGATTTTAGAAGAGTCCTCCATCTGTTCCAAGAGGAACATCCCATCTGAACAAGCTAAGTTGTGTTGGTTTTGCACTGGTTTTTGGTAGCAGGGGGGCCACAGAGGTGGCTTCTATGAGAAGCTGCTAGAAGCTTCCACCATGTCCAGCAGAGCCAATCCCTGATGGCTCTGAAGATGGACATGCTGCTGGCCAAACCTGGGCCAATTAGAGATTATGGTAACATCTCTGTGGTAACAGAATTAAGAATAAATCAAAGCAAAGGTGGTGGCACAGTTTTAATTCCAGCCAGAGGAGAGGAGGTGAGAACATGTGAGGAACAACAACATGGAGACCAAGGTCAGTGCAGAAGGAGGGGGAAGAGGTGCTTCAGGCGCCGGAGCCGAGATTCCTCTGCAGGCCGTGGTGCAGACCATGGTGAAGCAGCTGTGCCCCTGCGGCCCATGGGTCCACGGGGGATGCAGAGATCCACCCGCAGCCCGTCGGGGAGGTGCTTGTGCCAGAGCGGGTGGATGCCTGGAGGAGGCTGTGATCCAGTGGGAGACCTGGTGGAGAGAGGGGGCCCTGCTCCCAGGCTGGAGCAGCCTGTCCTTGGAGGGCTGCACCCCGTGGAAAGAGAGACCCACGGCGCAGCAGTTTTGGGAGGACTGCTGCTCATGAGATTGAACCACATTGAAGTTCACTAAGAACTGTCTCACATGGGAAGGACTCCTCTCCCTGAGCAGCGGAGGAGATCTCGAGTGATGAACTGACCAAACCCCCATGCTCTGTCTCCCAGCACTGTTGGTGGGAAGGAGGGAGGGGTCAGGAGGGGCGAAAGGTGTTTTTAAGGACTTATTTTACTTCTCATTATCCTCCGATTTTGTTAGCAACAAATTCACTTTGTACCTCTAAGCTGAGCCTGTTTCGCCCTTGAAGTGCTTTCTCCCGGTCCTTATCTCAACTCATGAACCCTTCATTAAATTTTTCTCTCTCCTCTGCCCAGCTGTGGCAGGGGAGGTCAAGTGAGCAACTTTCGTGGGTGCTTGGCATCTGGCCAGCATCAAACCACAATGTAAGTTTACTGAGTTCGTGAACTGATTCATATTTTGGGAAACAAGGCTGGGATCTGAACACAGGACCCCATTTTGAGAGAGATGGAGAATATCTATGTTCTCCAGAGCAAGTTGGTAGCAGTGCTCTCAGCAAGGCCTCATTGCTTTGGAGTGGGAACAGCACACACAGGACTTTAGAGGATGGATTTCAGTCAAGGTTGTTGAAGATGGAGTGCTGAAGGTTAAGAATTTCTCAGGCAAATGGACTATCCTCTTTTTGGCACTGCTCCACCCAAAATTAGTACCAAAACCTCTTAGGATATAAGAGCTGATGGAAAGAATGCCACCCTAATCTTTGTTCAAAATGAAATTTTTGATTTTTAGTATTTAAATTTCAGCTTAGTTCATTACAGAGCCAAGGGAGGCCTTTCTTATGTCACTGATGGCAGACAGCTGTTACACAATCACAAAAATGAGAGCCTGCTCTCTTCCTTGGCTGTGGGTCTCTGACAGGACAGGTATGAAAAGAAACAGAAGAGGTTCAACTTTTATATGTGGAAAACTTCAAATCCCAAGAGAAAAACACTGGCCAGCAACTGCATCACAGAGATACTGGACCTCAGCTGGTGGTCATGCTGTGAGAAAAGCCAGGGTGCCATATCCAAGGAATGCCCAGTTCCACCATGGACACCTACACTACTTGGATCCAAAATTCTCATTTAAGAGAAAGGAGACAGTCCACTGCACAGGACAGGCTTTTTAAGTTCAGTAAAACATCGGAAATAAAGACCAGTCTGCTTCTGCATCACCACAAACCTTCCCTGTTGGGACAAAAACTAGTCAGAGCTCTGGTAAGTTGTTGGAATTTTATTTATTTATTTATTTATTAGTACAGCCAAGGCTTTTTAGGACA
This sequence comes from Struthidea cinerea, assembly GCA_013397865.1. NCBI lineage: Eukaryota > Metazoa > Chordata > Aves > Passeriformes > Corcoracidae > Struthidea > Struthidea cinerea. The sequence goes on along the minus strand of VZTI01005356.1, from coordinate 36,754 downwards.
CATCTCACATACTACTAGTTTGAAAATGAATGAGATTTTCACACACGGTCAACATCTTAAAAGTCTGCTAAACTGTTAGGACTATAGGTAGATAATTTCTTAATTATAAAATTGGTATTTGGAAGGTATAAATATTGGTGTTAATTATTTTGTCAGACTAATTTCTCTCTACTGGATATAACTCAAAATGTCTGAGACCAAAAAGAGCCTTCAGCCTGGAGTGCCAATGCACCCATCAGCACTACTGCCCATCCAGCAGTGGGCCAGACATGATGCACACCATGTAAGGACTCCAGTCCCTCCAGCAAAACCATTGCAAGCACTTTCACTTCATTTTTCTTTAAGCTCCTGCATACAAAGTTTCAGTAGAGCCACTCTGCTGTTACACACTTGACAAGGCGATACCCTGGAATTATTTATTTTCCCAGTTCCTCTGCTGTGACACTTTGCCCTCATTTTGAGTGAGCACTAACGACTTCACCAGCAATAGATAGCTGGGCAGGCAGCTGTGCAAAAAGTGCCTCCTAAAGAGGGCTGCAAGTAAAGAAGGGATGAACCATCCTGCTTTTTCAGAAGAGGAAGTCAAGCCAGCTGAAACCTGGAGAAAGCTGTATTAGCTCACTTCCCCATTCTAAACATGTCCAGAAGCAAGTGTGAAACCTGGTCCCAAACTACTGCTCGAGGTTCACTAACTGAGCATGTCTGTTCAAGTGATCAGCCGGCAAATGTGTTGGTGGTTATAATGTGGACAGTGCCCGCATGGCTGGGTTAACAGGTAAGGTACGGCAGGTGGGCACATTCCATGGGGCTGGGAATGGCTGTCTGCCGAGGCAGGACGGCAGCATGGCACCAACCACCACCAGCTCCTATCTGGAGAGAAGGAAGGTAGGACCAGGATGAGCATTTTCAAAATGCCTCAGCATGGAGCTAACCCTGCCCCTGCTGACAAGACCAGCACAAGGTCCCAGTATTGATGTGAGAGCACCTAGATCTGCATGGAGCAATTGTGAAATACAAGCAGATGTCCTATAGGTCTCCCTTATCCACAATGACAGAGATGTGCTGCTCTGAATTAACCTGCTGAATTTCAGGTTGCTCCCAGGGAACAGACACTGCACTCAATTGAATTTAAGGCTTCAAAATTTTCCTCACTCACCCAGAGCTCAATTTCTGTCTCAAAGGCATGACTGAACCTTACTTCTTTGCTGGCAGGAAGTAACCATGCTGCAGCATGTTCTACCTGCCTACGGAACTACTGCTAGGACTTGATTTGATTTAAAAGGCGTAACTGTATACTGCACGGACAGCCATGAAAAACTTCAGAAAGGTCTTTATTTCGTCATCAGGGAATATGATTTACCATTTGTGCATTATGCAATCATCTCAAACTCATGCCAGTAAAAGAGAAACCATTACAAGTAATCTGCATCTTTAGAGATTATCATATAGCCAGAACTGTACATCTCTTATGGTTTGTGAAACTTAAAAAAAAAAGGTGTACATAAGTCTCTTACACGTTGTGGGGCATAACCAGGACTACAGGGGGACTTAATTTAATTGTTGTATTCATAGAATATTCTGAGTTTTTGACGTAATAGGATTTAGAGGAGGTTGTAGCATGTTTCCATAACTAGTTCTAGATGAACAGAAGAGCATCTCCCACAGCCTTCAGCAGAAAAGCTCTCACATGAGTCCACGCAACTATTGTCTACGGTAGGACTGCAAGACCAAATCCATCATATATAAACTGTGTGATACTCTGATATGCACATACTACTTTGAATTAACAGAACAAACTATGATGGGGTTTAATTTCAGTTGCTTCCTAATCCACACACTGGAATACCGACCATTTCACAGTCCATCTCATTAATGCATACGAATCATCAAGTGAACCAGTTTCTTTTATTTAGGAAAAACATATGAATTGTGATAAATATAATAGGAAAAATTAGCTCAAATATACAGATACTATTGTTCAATTAGCCATTAAAGTAATAGCTGAAAATTAATGTGGAGTTTTTTTTCTCCAAAGTAAACAAACTGAACTCTTCGCAGGAATTTTTCATTACAAAAACTAAGATGCATTCAGGTACAGTGAAATTCAGCTTTATTGGAAAATGTAGACAGCCTCAGCTAAGTCCCTGTTGATTTCAATCCCTGTCATCTCCCCAGCACTGCTGCATCAAATTTAGTCCTTAAAATATATTCCAAAGTAAACTCAGACATTCAAAATCTACAGTCATTCTTTGCTTTAAGTCAATTCACAGAACTGCTGAAAAAGTAGACATTTCTATCTAATAGTACAAAAGGGTTTGTATAGAAGATACTTCTCTTATACAGTTATATTACACATCTCTAGACAGGCCCAGCAGGCTCTTCTCGGAACCGGATGCTTCTGACTAGGTAAGAGAATTTACAAAAATAAGTTAGTTTCGTTGAAGCCTTGTGTCTTACTACAACTATGAGCAGTTTGTAGTCTATTTTCCAGTTCTTTAGGCCTAGATTCAGCAAGCATGCAGAAGCTGAATATTGCTCTCAATAAATATGAGATCAAATGTGTGCTCAAGTGGTCTCTGTCAGACTTTAGAACAAATATTTATTTTAGTATAAATTCAGTGGATGGCCTAAAGCATCTAAAACTCTGAACCACTGCAGCATTGAACTGTGGAGCCATTGCTCAGACAACATCTCTGTGACCTTTAATTGACAAGTGAGACTTTTTTTATATCTCACTGGCTGCAGTGCTTCCCATGACGAATCAAAGTTTTTCTTTAGTATATTGTATCCAGCCACATTCAATTTTATGACAAATACCTCCAACACAGACTTCACTGATTTCGTAAGACCACCATTGCTGTGCTGTAATGCTCAGGACACTGACAGTTGGGATGCTGGTTTGTCAGTTCCTGCAACTTTCTACCACATCATTTCATTGTCCTGATGCCACCTTCTGTGTCATGGGCTGTGTTCATCCTGTACGGATGGAGGGCCACGGCCAAGGCTGTCCCTCGGCTCCAAAAATTTAGATGGGTGCCAGGAATGAAACCCACAGGCTCCAGGCTCCACTAGCCAATGCTTCATCTAACTTTATACCAATCAAATCAAATTGCTGAAGTATCAAATGCTGCATAATGAGGAAGATATGTGGGTTTCAGTTTTATCAAAAAACTGAAATGGGAAGAAGTACTACCATTTTCTTTGAATGAAGCACAGAGACTCCAAACCATGTGAGTCAGCATTTTAGATTTGGTGATGTGATAGCATTGCTATCATTGTTCTTCACCACCACAAAACCGTAATTTTTAGGAACAAGTGAAGTTAAAAATAGAGTTAAGAGAAAGATTTGGACATTTGGGCACTGTAAATTAAACTAGGCTTTTCACAAAAGTTACCAGAACGGAAAGAAAAGTTTTAAAGGAAGTTGGTTTGTCATCACAGTTAATAGCTTTACTGAGTGTCCCCAGCTCAGACAGTACTGCAATCATATTGAAGAGCTTTCCTGCTCAATTACAATTTGGAAATATATGAGTGTTACCAAGAATAATAATGCTTTTTCACACAACCATGTCAGAGCTTTTCATAAACACTAATTCCCTCAGGTTTCAGTTGCTCTGCTTCTGAGGTATGTGATTACCATCACGCATTTTTCTTTTTAGGCTACATGTTTTTAGGACAGACTGCCTCACAAATTTGAACAGTGTACTTTATATTGTATTTGGATGAGAAAGTGCAAAACATCCAACATTTTATATGTGAGAACTAAGACATAAAATAATTCACAACTGAAGTACTAGCATCTCCTGACATTCAGTATTATACTTCCTCTCTCTTTTCCCCAGCCAAAAATATAAAAATATTATTCCTTGACAGGTGTTGACTTCAAGAAACACTAAATTCTTTTACCCAGTATTGATAAGATCTACGACGTCAGGTCTGGATCTTGCTTCATTTGAGAATTTTCTTCTGTTTCTGTGTTATCTGTTAAAAAAGTAGTAATGAATGAAAAGAAGTGGAACTTCGCCACCAATTTTGTTACTGTGGTACTTAAGTAAAAATTTATAAAAACATGAAAAGCATTAATTATCTTTTTTGACTATTAATGATAAATAAAAGTGTATTCATAGCAATCTGGTTCTGTGGAAATTACCATTTCCACTGCAATGTAAAGCAGCTTAGGATCTTAAGAGCACTCTAGTTCTTAATGAATGGAAATAAAATTGCCATTAGTAGGACTGCTTCTCTCTTAACTAGATACAGACTTCTGCATTATTCTATTTCAGTCTGTCCAAAACAGATTTTAACCCTAGCTAATTTTCAAAGCACAGTATCACACAGGAAGGCATTATGTTAAAAAAAAAAATCACGTTGGCTAAAGCATTTATCACCTTTTGATACAGGTTTATTCACTGAAGGGATGCTTGGAGGTAAATCAAAGTAATCTCATGTCTGTACGGCACTGTCCATATGACCCAGAGGCTGATTCTGTTCTTTTTACAGAGAATATGATGTTGGAAGGAAATTGGTTTTTCCCTGAAGTTGTTTGGAACGTTCGGCATGAGAGTAATTCATCATTACAAAACCAAGCTGTTTCACCACATGATCATTTTATACTTTCCAGCCTAGTTCTGTAGTGATTTTGGGTTCTTTAGCCACTGTGTGCCTTTTTACAAAAACATTTCTGTAGTTACAGTGTCTGAAGCCAGTTTTGGATGACAAATTTGTAACTACACTTTTCTATCTCTTCCAAACCATCACATTGAAGGCCCACAGTTAAATTTCCTCCACATGACAGTATTCAGGAACAACTGTCTTTCTCCTTCATCATCTAGCTTCAGCAATCCCATAGAGTTTTGCCATGATAAAGACATCTGATGTTCCAGCCTTCACAACTGTGAGCTTAAAATCTGCAGCTCAGCTCTGCTGTGACTCACTCACAGCAGAGTTTGCATTCTTTCTGTCCTGATTGCTGCAACAGGGTCGGTCCATACTCCAAGAAAGACTGACTTAAAACCCTTGGAGTGAACCTGTAACTCAGCTTGTAACACTCATTCCGATTGAGAATGTTGGCTTGGCTTAGAGTTCAGTGACATGACAGGGAAACTGCAGCAATGGAGACTGGAAAGGGAATTTCCATGGAAAAGGGTACAGAAGAACAGGAGCATTGAGATTTGCTGCTTTCTCTTTTGGGGCAACGTAAGCAGGATTAGGGAATGAACTGAAGTTGAGAGTCTCAAGATGAAAATGGCTGATGCACAGCAGCCGCCATCCCAGGGCTGTTGGCTATGTTGCCGTCAGGCTGCCACAGACACATCAGCGAACCCTTCTCAGGACCACCTGACACAAAGGCAGCACCCCAGCAAACTACCACAGCACCTTGGATCACCTTGGAACCACAGCAAAGACAGCTATGGCCATCCAGGGCCATACTGACAGGCTGGGGTATAGCAGAGGCAGCATTTACAGGAGCAGAGCACACAGCAGACAACAGCATCCCAACTCTCAGGTCAATTCGGTATTCCTAATGCACCAAGACCACGTGCAAAAACACACGGGGGATACAAAACCTACAGCTTCCTTGGTCTTACATATACCTATGTACTAGAAAACACTTCACCAAAAGGGTTGTCAAGCTCTGGCAGAGGCTGCCCAGGGAAGTGGTGGAGTCACTGTCCTTGAAGGGATTTAAAAGCTGTGTAGATGTGGCACTTGGAGAGATGGTTTAGTGGTGAGCTTGGCAGTACTGGGGCAACAGTTTGACTTGATGTTCTTAGAGGGCTTTTCCAAACAAAATGATTCTGTGATTCTATTTGAAAAGGATACAACTAAAGTATATTCTTGGACAATAGGAAAGTTGGATGTTTTTCAGAGTTTAAGTGCTAGAAGAACAACAATACTCCACTCCCTTGCCCCCAACACTGTATATCCAAGCCAATATGGTGTTCAGAGTTCCTGATGACAGCAATCACTCACTTGCATCAATTGTGGAAACTACCACGCTGAATAACTAGATGCATCATTCAGGATATGAACAGTCACTCAGAGCCTATGTATAGGCATGACTCACCGACCACGAACAATTCATAAAACTCCTTTGTAAAATTATTTAAATAGTAACTTTTGCTGCAAAGTATTTTTCACATGATGCAGCATGATATTACTATAAATGAAGAAATGTGCCAGGAACCAATAAAAGACCTTTTTTTTTTTTGTTTTGACTGACCTGTCTTTAAAAACAGATGCAACTTTGTTCAGCATTACTTAAAAATATGTGGTGATAATAACTGAACACAAACACTTACCTCCTAGAAATACTTCTATTTGGCTTGGTTCAGCTGGCTCTTAAATGAAAAAAAAAAACAGTCAAATGAATATGAATATAGTTTCAACAAGATGAATCAGATTGGGGAATTTTCCCTGAAAAAAGCACCTCATTTGTCTTTAACAATCAGAGTCATATCTCTTTGTCTGAGATAAATTTGTATAACTTTCTATGGTCTGCAACAAAATATAAAAAAAACCCCATTTATTACATTCAACTATGTAACACTTTCTCTTCCAAGAATGGTTCACTGTGGCAGACATATCACCGAGGCCCAGAACAACATAATGTGCACTTGCTCAGAATACACCAAATTTGGAACAGCTTAAAGAAAGAGTCGCCACTTCTCCTAAGCTTTGTCTTTGATGGCAATTATGTGTACTTTGGGGGAAGAGTGGGAAGGTGCATAACAGAGGACAAGAAGTATGTTTTAATTCCATGCTGAGTTTTCTAATTTCTAATGAACATGTTCTGGGAAAACCAGAAAATTTAACCTTTTTGACACTGTAGATGTTAAGGACTGACAGACTGCAGCAAGCTCACAGACCATCAGCAGCTGATCGCCTCCCTCCCACACTTCCACATGTTAAAAGAGGAGCCAATAGTTTCCTTTATAATAATTTTCATCGTACAAGTGTCCCTTACTCTTGAAATGTTTATCAGATGTTTTCTCTCTGTTTTCCAGTTTCTTTGTGTAATGATTTATTTAGTCAATTGCAAAAGTTTTCCCTGCACTACACCAACTTAGGATATGCATTTTTAAAAGGTATATGAACCTGGATCAAAGTGAAGTTGCCCAACCAAATTTACATTTACTTTAGTTAATTCACAGCACAAAGCTAAGTTCTCCGTTCAGACTAAGGTGATGTGTGTGCAGTCCCAGACGCAGTCTAGCAGAGGTTACAGAGCTTGCCAGCAGACAGAAATTCCATCCAGACCCCATTGCCAGCTAGGCAGGCAAACTTCACTTGGCTGAACATGCAGACATGCACACATCTGAGTTAAGCAGACATCAATAAATGGATACTGAATTGGCCTTATACACTGCCCCTACTAATCTTTCTTTCCAGCTCACTCATCATCTGCAAAACTCAAATCAAGGAATGCACCAGTGACACAGCTCGAAGAAAGTAGAGGCACTTTCCACTAAATTATTAATATTTAACAGCTATAAAAGTGTTGCACACCATTTCTCAAAATTAAATGGCTCATCATGAGCAGCTTATACCTAGGACATGACTCCTAATGACATCTGCCAATAAGATGCAGAACTCCATATCCCACCCCTCCTGCAAGGACACGTGTCACACTCTGCATCACCTGATAGTACTGCAGCTGCTGCTGGTGCTGTAGGTGGTGCATCTGCTTCAGCTTCTTCCATCAGCTCTAAGATTAGACACAATCACTGTTTAACTTCACAATTAAAACAGTTCACATGCAACACAAGGACAACCTTTGAAACTGCAGATCCTGAAACTTGGCACATGAACACATTACTAACACTTGTGATTGAGATGCAGTTCAAATTCTTCTGTTACAGGAAAAACATTCCCTGTCTTGCCTGCAAGCACAAAAAATTTCCTCTTAAGTTCCCACATGTTCTTCAGATGAAGAAAAAACCATCATACTTATAAGCAGTAGGCTCAGAGCCTTTCAATCATTCACCATGGCATCCATCAGTATCAGATCATTTTGATCATAATTAGTGGACATAGATAATGCCCAAACCTCACTTGGTCCATGACCAATCTGCTCCCCCGGTCCCAACACACACTGACAACTTATGCTGAACTGACAACAGTTCAATGGATTCTTTCATTTCTAACTGAATTCCCTGGAAATACTATTACACATTACTATTACTTGCGCGGAAGGCTCCCCCTTGCAAAGGGACCTCTCTCCCACCTCAGAATTGCGCCTAGGTCTGGTGAGCAAGTCAGTGGGACTTATTGGCTGCAATACCTTACTTGAGAACACCTCATACTTGCAGTGCATAGACCTCAGCTTGTTAGCTGGAACACACTGGTGGCTGAATGTATTTGAACAAACACTGGTCCGCTAAGGCTCAAGCTGGGTAAGGCCAAATTGTGACAGTTTATTTGGCCTCTGAATTTCTAATCTGACATTGGCTCACAAAGAACACAACACAAGGGACACTGTAGTGACAGTGCTTTGTGGTTTGTTTTTTCTCCTAAATTACATCTAACAACCAGGTCACAATTATTTTAGCAACCAAAAGTACTGTACCTTTCCCTCCCGCTACCCCAAACAATTTCATTGTCAGGGCCAAATTGGCCATGGCACTTCAGCTAACTACAGTCTGCCTCTCTAAACAGTTATAGATTCAGCAAAATGCAGAATTTTTCACTGGAACAGAGTTGTGCAGCTACTGGAAAGCTCTTGCTTACTAACTGCTACTGTGACGGATTTAAACCTACAACGTAGAAACTCTCATGTAAGTCTGTTGCCCAGTCATGATCCTAAATTTCTTTGGGACTCTGCAGCTGAAAAATACAAAACCAGTGTCCTGCATTTTCACATCAAGTCAATGCTAATCTTATACTGTTTAAATGTAAATTTATCGCCCTGCCCTCAAGTTAACTGTACATACATGTTTAGTCAGGAAATCTTAATGAGAAATATACAGACAAGAGTTATACAGAGACCTTAACAACTTGGGGCCTCTGCCAATAAAACACACTGTAGAAAATGAATCTTGGTAGGTTACAAAAATACATTTGTCATCAGTGTCTCATAAATACTTACGATTGTTAATCACAAGTCCTGGAAATGGTCTGGAAAAAAAAAAAATACTGATTCTAAAATGCACTGCATGGCATTTCCTCCCAATGCAACCTCCCCATACCTTCTCTAACAGAGGTCATGCTAAAAAATGAAAAGAAAATCAAGTAAACCAGAAGGAATAGCATCTCTTGGGCACTTTGGTTCTTCAAAACTAGCATTTTGAAAAGTAACATATATGGGAGAGCTAAACTCTTCCCTCGGTCACCGCTACTTAGCAAGGGGTCACCTCTTCTTCAGGGTTCAATTCAAAAACACACATCAAAGCCCTTTTGGTTAGAATATGTCATGATTAAGGGTTGAGAATTTAGACTCCTTAGTAAAATCTATTTAAGAAATTTCTCTCTCTAAAGATAAACTGAAGCTTTTACTTTCCTGTGAAGTCTCAAATCTATGATTTGAGAAGTCACAGAAACTGATAAATTTTTATTTTCAACTCCTCCTTAGAATGATTCCAAAGTTTAATCTACTCTGCTTCATGCATATAAATTAACATTGTATATATGTGTTTGTGTGTATATATGTCTATGGAGCTATACACATACAAATGAAATTCTGTTATACTGTATTTGGACAATACTGTATTTTTAAATATTGAATAGAAACCAATAAGCTCTGGACTTGTCTCAAAACTTGGTATTATGACTGGGAGAGCAAGGCCCAGAAAACTATAGAACTTTTTTACACATTATGATTAGATTTCAACTCAAAAGACAGCTCGCTGTAATATGCAGTACTAATAACATGCCCTTTGTCATAGTAAATTGGACATGTCCTCCTTCAGTCATGCTAGGAACATCTGGGCTTCATTTGACCTGATATATTGTTATCCAAAAAGAGCCAACATGTATTTAAAGATGTACTACAACCTCTATTCTCTCACATTTATTCCAGCTATGAGGCTGTGCTCACAATCTAATTAATGGAAACTACATACCTAATGATAGTAAACTTGATAAACTTTGCTGATTCCAAAATCTTCCTCATTGAGCTGATTTCCAGATAACTGGGCGCTTTAAATGCCACACCTGGAGGCATTCCATCCACCAACACACAGCCAGGGTTGTTAGTGATTTTTCTGTATGGAACTTTCACAGGAAAATTCATACCAGTGGCTTCACCTAAGTGAGAGAGGTCTCGTGTTTATTTTCAAGCCTACAGTATTTATGACTACACTGAAGAAAAAGTCCTCAGATATTAAGAAACAAAATGCAGACCATGCTTTCTATCAGATCTGAAACTATGAAAATTCACTTGACAATGAAACGATTATAGTGTTAGAAATGAGGTTCTGGATTACACTCATGAACATTACTGAGAGCATTAGTCACAACTCCAATTCTGACAGTTCAGAATGTGAAGAACACAGATTCTGCTCTTAGAAAAAGGTATAGAACAGGATATAAAAGGAGATAGCTACATGAAGGAAAACAAAGCGTTTCCTGTAATGCTATTAAAAGTAATTCAATGCAGCACAAGTGAAGGAATTTCAGATAAGGAAACCCAAGTCATTACTACTGTACAATGCAAAGTAAAAAAACCAAACAGTACTATACACAGCAAAAAGGTTAAATTGTATTTTTAAAATTACTCTAATCCCAAGTATTAAGAGGTCAGGATTATGAAGCCCTGAGAAGAACCGTGGACTGCCAGCAAAATAAATACTTCATCCATGTTGACACAGAAAACAGGAAAAGGAAAGGGGAACCATGAAGCCATCTAGACTCTTAGGACTTTGTTTAAAACGCCAAACTGCCTACTTCACTTACAAAAGATTATTTTTGAAGTCAAAGCACAACATTCATATATAATTCTCGAATTTGTTCATTTTAATGACCATATATATAATTCACTGTGAGTGAATATTCATTCAGTAACTTCAGTATGAACATCATTAATTGCACCCACACCTATGTAAAAATGGGGAGTAAGAAGCAATTACCAAATTTCTGGCTAAAAAGATCATTTACTTGCTCTCTCAATTGTCTGGCTGTTTCTACTTTTGGCAGTCGCTCACTTTCATCATCTGGAAGAAATTGTTAGAACAGCATGAGAATTAAGCACAAATTTTCCCCCCTGAAGCTTGTTTATCCCTGCATGTTTACTCAAAGCAGGTATACCCAAAAGCTTCTAAACAGGCACTGTCTTTGTTCCTCATTTTAGTAGTAACACAGAATTGTAGAAATACACAAAAATAGATGGTTGCTAAGAAATTACAGAATCCTAGAATGGTTTGGTTTGGAAGAGACCTTAAAGATCAGCCAGTTCCAAACCTCTGCTATGGGCAGGAATACCTTCCACTAGACCAGGTTGCTCCAAGCCCCATTCAACCTGGCCCTGAACACTTCCAGGGATCAATCTAGGTTTACTGTCTAGAGATGACTTTGTAAAGTAATTTAAACCAACAAATTGTATTTTGCTTTCTTACAGAACATAGAATGGTATGCAAAGGCAAAAGCAAAGTGATCATTCAATACATGGCCATAGCATGCAACATTCCTCGTGGTTTCCAGTGAATTCCAATGGATGTAGTAAGTGCCTGAGAAAGCAGTAATCGGTGTTAAGACAAAGCAGTTCAGCCTGCATGGTCATTCAATTAGGTCCAAGTACTGACATATGGAAGTTGTCAAGAATTGCAAATCAATATTTAATTTATTGCATCAGAAAAATGTGGATACTTCTTAACAGGTGGTTGAACTAAGAATATTCTAGAGATGACACTGATGAAATAGTAATGAGTGTTAGATAATATTTAACATCTCAGCAAAACCAAAAAAGTAACTTAATGTTCTTTGTTGAGCGTATTTGTATTTCAGCAAACTAGCTTGACTGTAAGAAAAAACTTCATCAAACTAAACAAGTATCATGAAGAATATAAGCACAAGTAGTATGATGTGAAACCAGCCAGTATACACACCTGGTATGGTTACTTGAATGATGTTTAGGTCTTCAACAGCTCCAGTTGTGTTCACTACTGTGTTTTTTGTCGTCCTTGCTGTATTGGCTTTACTGGATGAATTATTTTTTCCTAAGAGGATTAATTTAGAAAACATTTATAGAGAGCTCAAAATCTTCAGTCTCATCTATAAAGAAAATATTGCAAAACAACAAATATTGGCAAAGTTTTCAAAGAGGACCTAGTTCCAGTTTCAAAATGGGAGCATTTATTCCATGACCGACCTACCTACCTGACACAATTTTCGACTGGCTATCTGCACTTCTGTCTCTGGCACATGTGTCATTTAGATGATCTACATACTAAGAGCAAATAATTTATCTCTAGACCTGAATAACTCCTGTGAATCCTACATTACTGGCTACATTTTGATAGAAGGTAGTAAAGAATACACTAGAGGCACAATTATTTGTGAATAACTTAAAAAAATTAATACTCCCTTGTTAGAACTATATTTAAAATGTAACTGGTAAGTGCTTTTCCCATCTTAAAAACAAATAAGCAAGCAAACAAACCAAGCAACTGCAATGTAGAATAAATCTTTCAGGAATTCATTAACACCATGCTGCTCTCATAATTAATGTTTAACCCTTGAAATAAACTGTTATCTAGAAAGTTAAGCAGTTGCAAAACTCACTTTGGGGGCTTCTAGCAGAACTTTCTTTGACAGCTGCCTCAAACATCTCAGGCCTGCAAACAGATTGAACATTTTACATACAATAATAAAATTATAACATCAACATTAAAGAAAACCCCATTTTCTAAAAACAGTAACTAAGTGATATCCTCTCAGCCAAACAGACAGTCAAGAATGCAATGACTGAGAGGCTCCATAACTTCACAGAATCCCAGACTGGTTTGGGCTGGAAGGAACCTAAAGCCCATCCAGTTCTATGCCCCTGCCATGGGCAGGGACACCTTCCACTAGACCAGGCTGCTCAAAACCCCATCCAACCTGGCCTTCAACACTTCCAGGAATGGGGCAGCCACAGCTTCTCTGGGCAACCTGGGTCATGGCCTTGCCACCCTCACAGTGAAAATTTCTTCCAAACATCTAATTTAACCCTGCCCTCTGTCAGCTTAAAGCCATTCTCCCTTGTTCTATCGCTACATGTCCCTGTAACTTCTCCTGCCACTGTTTCTGCACTGGCACAGGAGTATCTAAACCTGTTCTAGGCAAGAGAAAGAAAACTCTTACAGCCCTCATTATCCAAATCTCCACTCCTCAGCTCTCAGTACACAACCAGCAAGCTTTATGAGTAGCCCATAAGTGCTCCTTGCAGTAGGAACTAAACCAGTGATATGATAATTGTAATGGGTTAAGAAATATGGACTTGCTCTTCCTCTCACAACAGGCTCTAAGAGTCTTTCACAACAGAGATTATTGTATCTTGTTCCGCCTGCACGAGAGCTTTCCAACCATTTCCTCAAGTACTAAAAATATTCCAGTGTGTATTTTATAGAGTAATTTAGCAACTTGGCGAAACAAAATTTCATTTTCTGGTCTACATTTCAACTCTCATGAAACAGATTATCAAAGACATATGGGAGTCTTACTTTTTAATAACAAATCTTATTTTGGATTTATTTCTCAGGATCTTCTCTAGTCTTGGAATCCCAAAAGTTGAAGGTTGGCGGAACGGCACCCCCTCAGGTAGTCCTTCCACATAGAAAACCTCTGGGAAGGATTCAAACAGTGCATATGGCACCTTCACTGGCTCTGTGAGTCCCAGAGCTTCCCCTGAAATGCAACAAAGCAAATAAGGTACCAGTTAGGTGACTGATGTGTACAGAAAGAGAATACCTCTGGTATAAATGGAATAGAGTAGTTGGCACATACATACTCGATTACGTAGAACCAGCAGGCTTTGCCTTTTTTTGTGACAGCTATGAGTATGCAGGAAGAAAATTAACAGTTTCAAACATAACACATTCTGTTGTAGTAAATCTCACCATAATTTGCTGAAAATTAGTAATTTACAGCCAGCTCACGCCACTGGCTTGGTCTGCATACAAGACTATCCCATCTGTGTGCCACTTTATTGAAGGCAATGCATTCTAGAGAACACCACCAAGGGCAGGTGATATTAGTGCTCTTGTTCAAAAACCCGCACTCAGAAAAGTAATGAGAAGCCATTACTTCTAAAAGTTATTAGTTTCCAAACAGCCTGCACTAGAAGAAGTGCTGGAATATGATGGAGCACATTTCTTCAGATACCACCCATAACCCATTTTGAGACATGCAGAGTCATACGAAGTCCCATTTATAAGCAGAGTGATGAAAGCTTAAAATGATGCGCCAGTATGCGGAATCACTCTGTCTGTGGGTCATTAAAAAACTTGTAATCAACTACAAGTTCTCCATTTTCACACCCAAATAAAATAACTAGTGGAAATGTGACACTGGATTGCAAGTACATGAGAATGAAATCTGAGAATTCAGATGGGAAACTGTAAATTACACAAGGTTTGCAGGACTTCTGGAATAAACATATTAACACCTCTCATACATCTAACTGCATGTTCATAAGAAAGGCATCTCAGTAAAAAAGAATCAATAAACATACCACATTTTTCATTAAAAAGATTTTCAACTTTCTGCTTTAAGTCAGTAATTCTGGCATTCCACGCCTCTGCCAGGAGGAAATTGGAAGAATTAGATCAACACTCACACAATGAATCAGTCTTTGAATAATATTTTAATAAATACTTAATAAATTATTATGCTTGATAACTGATTTACTATGGCAATAAAATGTGCAAAATGGCTTTCATTCTGCAAAATAATACCCACATAAATCTTCATTTTCCTGAAGCTTTGAAAGATACTGCCACTGGATAAAGCAAGGGTGATTAAAACTGAAATTAATCCAAGAGTGATGCAAATTTATAGTATCAGACAGCATAAAATTTACTCATCTGAACCGGCACCCAAAATAGTGGTACAGTTCCTCATATGTTCAGTGACACAGCCCTGAAACACATGCCTCTCTCCTGAGAACTTTAATCTCTAGCACGGTTTCTACTTTAGTGGTTAGATTAAATGTCCACCTAGATTGGCATTTCGTTTCTGACAGCCATCAGAGCAATTACTAAATCGGTTTACTTGTGGCTGCACTAAGTGGGCCACGGCTGGTCTATGAAACTAAAACCTCAGTCAAAAGTTCAAAAAAGGTGCAGATAAAAAAAAGCCTAGGTCTAACACAACAGGCAAGTCCAAGAAAACTGTACACAACTCTGAATATGAATACCACCCATGCCAAGTCAGTATCTCATTCATTCTCAATTGGCTCAGTAGGAGTAGATAATTCCTTTCTTATAGATTTTATGACCATATAGCTAAAAGGAAAGCATAGGGGACAAAAAAGATAAAACAAATTAACAATTCCTATACAAACATCAGCAAATAAACTCAGAATGTAAGGATGCTGAAAAAAAGGTATACTGAGACACAGAACCACTTACAATTACTTTGAATGCAGTCACTCATCTCACTTGACAATGAAGAATTTTTCTGGATTGCAAATTGACCCTGCTTTCAATGCAGAGATTTCTGTTCCAGAGCACTGCACAGATAGGCCTGGGCCTCCATGGCCAAAAAGCTCTGGCCGACATTCATGATTCATGACTACATGACTTTCAGTCCTGTCCATCCTTTCCTTTACTGATTTTCCAGAACTGGAGAGGTCAATCATGGTAATCATGCATAATCAACTCTAATAGACCATGACTTACTAATCTTAGTTAAAATCCTTCCTGGTCCCTACATCCCACCTAGGTATCTTTGCACAATGACGTCAATATTTCAAATCTGGGGAGGGCTTGTGAAATTCATGCACAGTATCACGTCTCAGCTGGGTTTATGCACTTGGTGATACTTTGCACCAGAAAAGGCCTTCAAGGGTCTGCAGCACTTTGCGGTAACAGACCAGCAAAAATCTAAAACTGACTCTGCACCCGAATCAGTAAGATCTAATGGATCTGTGCTGCATTTGTACAGCATACTCCCTATATCATCCAGGATTTCTCTAATGCAGATTACTCCACATAATGAAGAACTGAATGTACACAAAAGCAAGAACTTTAGTCATTCACTAACTGTACAACAGAACATGAACTTGAAATATCTGATATGTAATCACGATGTTCCATACCAACATTACAGGAATGCATGTGTGCTAATTCCCCCAACACTTACCAAAAGAAAACTCTCTTCCTTGTGGCTTCAAATTTGTATTGGATCCATTGGTTTGAGAATTAGTTTGAGCATCTGTTGTTTGTGCTTTATTAGGACCTATGAAGAGACATTACATAAATAATGCAGAGAACAGAAACAAGACATCATACAAAAAGAAAAATGCATCGAACTTCATTACTAGAGAAATCTTCAATTCTGAATCAAGAGTAGAATAAAAAAAAAGCCTTTAAGAAGTTCTAGAGTTGTATTTAAGCATTTAATACTACTAATCACGTCTGTCATTTCTCTGCTCAGGGCTACATCAGTTCCCACATCTCTGCTTGGAATAATGGGCCCAAGCAAGCTGTCAAATTCCAACATTTTACCTAAGCATCATCTACACAGCATCCAGTTTGTTTCAGAAATGAAAAATAAAACTGTTTCTATATTGAAGTGTATCTGCAGTCTTGAAGTGGAACAGAGTTTGCTACATGAGGTGTACTTTACTTATGGGCTATGAAAGCTTAGAAGAACAGAAAACATCAGAAGAATAAAATAAAAGAATATCAGAAGAATATTTAAGGATATTTCTTCCATACTGTCATCAACAGTAACTTCAATCTCTGGGACACTTGAATTATCTGCAGAACTTCGCGACTTTTTTGAACTCCTTGGACTAATTGCTGGAAGCCAAAAGAACACAAGGTGTAAAGCACAAATCCTGCACAGCTAACAAAAAAACAGCTGTATTCTGAGAATTCTAACAAACTGAACTAAGTACAGTCTGAACAGTAGAACCTGAACAATACAGTGATGCTGTATTGTTACTAAAAAGTAAAAGTCACCTTAAAAAGTAGGTTTAGTGCTCTTGAAAAAGGCACACCTAGATTTTCCATTAATTCAGAACAAAAGACTTTGTTTTTTCTAAGTGTGAAGGAGAGTTTTGATACTTTTTATTATCTAAATAACAAAAACATGACTAACATCTGAATTTTCTACAGACAAAATATTTTTTTATTCTTTTCTTATAAAACACCATTATTATTTACTGCAGTTCACAGCTCTCAGTTAAATGGTTGAAGCCATTAAAAGTGAAATAAAAGTTGTCAAAATTGAGTCAATTCCATTTTCTATACTAGAATAGTTAAGTAAAAAAAGCAGATACATTTATGGCTGGTCTTTCTCAAATAATAGCAGATTTAGAGGCTACTATGCTAGATCATCTTAAATAATGCCTTTTATTTACAACACCTGTATTTTTCAACCACAACGATCTCTCAGTCTGCTAGGGAAGCAGAAAGGCAGTATTTACAAATTGATGGCAGCAAATAATACTTAATTGTTTACCTTTTGTCTTTATTTTATTAGCCAGTCTTAGAGGCAAATAGGAAGTGACAAGCTCAGGCCTAGAAGTTGAACAGAACAAATCCAATCATTTGCAAGACAAGTAATACAACAAAATGTTACAATTTTTTTGGAATTCAGTTGAGTTCCAATTCACAAAACATCAGCTCTCTACAATGAAATTCTGTTAGAAGAATGGATGGCTCTCCATCTACTATAACCACGAAAAAAAGTAGAAAACATAAAGCTGTATTTTCTATTCTGCAATTTTCTCCTGGGTTTACTTCAAGCAAAAAAAATACAGAAAAAGGAAAAAAAAAAAAGGAAGGAAAAAAGCTTCCAGGTACAAGACCATTTCCCCCCTCTCAATTCTTGATGCATGAAACACACAATTTATACATCTACAGAAATTTAATGAGGAATGTATGTCCTTGTATAAGATATGTGCAAAATATGTGCAAAATATTCTTTGTGTTTCATGGAAGCAGAATTTAGGTAGCATTTAAAGCCTAGAGTTGCTGGGAATTAAGTCAAATAACTTCAAAATCAGAGGTAAAAATAACCGAATCACAAACTTACTTCTTAATAACAAATTTGATTTTGCCACTCCCACGGACAATTCTTTCAAGGCGTGGAATTCCAAACCATGTGGGACTCCGGAACGGGACTCCTTCTGGCAAGCCTTCAACAATCAAGGACTCAGGGTTTGATTCAAATACAGAATAGGGAACTTTCACTGTCTCTGAAAGCCCCAGAGCTTGGGCTGAAAATAAAGATTAAATGATAGATTACACACTTAAATGGGTGGAATTTCGTCTCAAGTGATTTTAAGAATCTTGTCTTACAGAAGCTCTGCTACTCAAAGCTAACAATCCCCCCCACCACCATCACCACCAAAAAACCAGAAATATTTAAATATATTTAAACAGATTCTCTATTATTTTCTGTGAAGTAACTGAAAATGGGGACTTGGCCCATCCTGTTGCAGATAATATCTAAATAGGCTTGCAGTACCTAATGCTTTATTTTGAGAACTTCTTTTCATCCAAAAGCTTTTGTGCATCATCTCTTGTCACACAACTGGAAAAATTATGGCCTAGGATGCTGTTATAAAAACATTTATGTCAGTTATAGGAAAGAGTAAGTAAAACATAGGTAAGAAGAGTCAAGATTTCCGTATGTCCTAGTACACTTCTGATGCTTAAGTAAATACAGCAGCATTTAAACAGAGGAGTTTTAAAATGCAGCAGCACAACAGAACAGTTCATTTAGCATTTAACTTACCAAACTTAATATTAAATATATCTTCTACTTGCTTTCTTAGCTTTGTGATCTTAGCATTCCAATCTTCTTTCACTGAAAACCAGAAATAGATGTCAGAGAATCACCCAGCTCTAGATACAGAGGTACATTTGAACATACTTCTTTCAACATAAAAACTTAAAAACTAACAACACAATCACATCTGAGAAGACAGGGACACACAATGAGTAATGATTATTAATACCAGCTTAAATGATACACCTAATTCCCTCTACGTAATGAAAAATCTGTTTAAATGTAGTTACAAATTTCAAACACTGACCCAAGTACAACAATTTGTTCTTCAGAACCTTTAGATGCAGGAAGAAATTACTTTAGTGGTTCTTACAAAACTTGAATTAATTTATCATAGTGTATAATACAGTCTTTAGAGAAGAACATGAGGATTTAAAGAGTGCTTTGCTAAACATTTTGATTAGCATTAAAAAAAAATCATCTTCAGTCCTATTCTCTATTATAAATAAAAGCCAATTATAGGAGTGCTAGCCAGCGCAAACAATTTGTAGCTTAGATAGAGCAGAAAGAAAGGGTTGTCCAATAAAAAGCACTTTTTTTCCCTAACAAACAGCATTGTAAGGGTTTTGTATGGCCTGGTTTTTGGTAGTGGGGCGGGGCTACAGGGGTGGCTCCTGTGAGAAGCTGCCAGAAGCTTCTTCCATGTCCAGCAGAGCCAGTCCCCAGTGGCTCCAAAGATGGATGTGCCACTGGTCAAGGCTGGGCCAATTAGAAATGGTGGTACTGCCTCTGTGATAACAGATTTAAGAGGAAAGATGGAAAAAAAAAATGGTGGTGCAGGTGTAATTGCGGCCAGACTAAAGCAGCTTGAGAACATGTGAGAGGAACAGCTCCACAGACACCAAGGTCAGTGAAGAACAAGGAGGTGCTCCAGTTACCAAAGCCAATATTCCCCTGCAGGCTGTGGTGAGGCAGCTGTGCCCCAGCAGCCCATGGAGGGCATGGGAAGCAGAGATCCACCTGCAGCCCATGGAGGAGCCCATGCAGAGCAGGTGGATGCCTGGAGGAGGCTGTGAGCCTGTGGGAGACCCATGGAGAGAGGGGCCCTGCTCCCAAGCTGGAGCAGCCTGTCCTTGGAGGACTGCACCCCATGGAAAAGTGGCCCACACCACAGCAGTTTGGGGAGGACTGCTGCCCATGGGAGGGACTCGTGTTGCAGCAGTCTAGGAGAGGACTGGTGCTCATGAGATGGAGCCACGTCAGAGAGGTTAGCGGAGAACTGTCTCCTGTTGGAGGGAACTCATGATGCATCAGGGAAACAACTTCTCTCCCTGAGCAGCAGGAGAAGCTACGGGTGATGAACTGACCATGGCCCCCATTCCCTGTCTCCTTATACCACTGGGGTATGAGGTAGAGCTGCAAGGAGGGAGAGGTGGGGGGAAGGTATTTTTAAGTGCTTATTTTACTTCTCATTATCCTGCTCTGATTTTGTTAGCAATTAATCCACCTTATATCTCTAAGTTGAGCCTGTTTTGCCCATGGTGGTATTTGATGAGGGATCTCTCTCTGAGTCTCTATCTCAACTCATGAACCCTTCGTTATATTTTCTCTCCTCTGTTCAGCTGCAGAAGGGAGTGAGTGAGCAGCTTGTGTGGGTGCCTTGCATCTGGCCAACATCAACCCATGGCATCATACTTCATTACTTTTCATCACAACTGACAAATAACAATTAACTGCTACTGAGCCAAACCAACTCTGAGCTGTGAAAGGCGTGCAGGAAGGAAGCTATACAGAAATCTTTTGTTTCTTCAAAGCATATTTTTGACTCATAAATTACCTATTTTGCTAATTTCTAGTGTCTTATACTTCCATGGCAAGATGCATTAATATTTTTTTTAGTCTGGCATACTTATTTGATAGATTTCACAGGTATTTAACACCTGCATGTGTCTTTACACTTATTCACATGTAGTAGTCCTAGTGGCAAAGGAATCAGACTGACTACCTTAGTTTAAAAAAAATTGTTTGTTATTCACAAACTGTCTGTTGATGGCACAGGATTACTGTTTTCCAAAATAATAATACTTTGCTTAAAAACATCTAATATTCTTTGGCAACATTAAGTTTGCATCTGCACTAAGAAGATCCTTAGCCTTTGTCTGGGCAAGTGGTTTTCACCGGGCTCTAAGCCCAGGAGAACATCTGCTGTGTTTATCTCTCTGACATCAGACCCTGGACCCCAGCAAGCATGGTGGGCACTGGTAATTCCAAAATCACCTATAAGTTAGTGAAAAATACAGTGGAGTAACTAGTACAAAAAGAAGTATTATTCTGTACATTCCAACAGTCTGAGGTTTAAGAATCATCATCACTACTTGCCTGTTCTTTCAGAAAGAGCATTTTATTAGATGGGTTTTTTACTGCTGTTTACTGGCACATGCTGTTACTACTTTGAAAAAAACCCAAATTCGATGCTGCCTTTTCCTCTGCTCCACAAGAAAAACAGCCTTTTCTATTTAACTACCCTCTTACTGAATATGAGTTTTTTCCTAAAATCCCAAAAAAATCCACAATACATTGTGATGATGTAAGGTGACTACTGCTTGCATGATTATTAAATCATATTAAATCATATTTCTTCTTTTTATTTTTTTCCTCCAGTAAGCTGTGTGTGTGTAAAAACACAGGAAGCCCTGGATCTCGGCTTGTATTATTGCTACAACCAGATTCTTACTCCTAAAAAACCCAATAAGATCTGGATTGCACATTCCTGTAGCAAGAAAGCACCAAGACACTTCAATTCAGGGCATTTGGAAGTAAACCCCAAACTGATTCTTCTCCCTGTTAAAGGCACTTAATGCTTTCAAAAAATCCCTACAATTCCTTACCAACAGAGACCTGAAAGAGCCCAGAGTCAGCTGTGAAATGCCAAGGGACTCCAGAGCTTTGATTCAGGCCAGGACAGTAACTCCAGTTCTCTGGGGCTCTGAAGGTGACCCAGTCTAGTTATTCAAAGGCAGCTGGGACTGCACCAGGATTTCACAATCCAGGAAGCCATCCACATTCACAGTGATCAGTTTATTCTTTCCAACCCTCATGACAAATATGCCAGCATACTCATCACACAACGGTTACTTCTTGAAAAATGCTGCATTGATCTAGACGCATTTCCCCATCAATCCTTTCCATTCCCACTTGGAGACAGCACCTGTCTTACCTGGGGTGATAGACCTGGGCTGAATATCTTCGGTCGAAGTGAGAGTTAGCAGCTCTGGCCTGCAACCAGGACACAAATTACCTATTTATTCTTGACATAAATTAAATACTACTAGCTATTATGACATGAATTGAAGAGTTTGAATTTTTCTATTATGTTTTTCACACTTGCCAACATGCTACAGATATGCAAAAGATATTCTGAAATACTTGTCTGGATTGCAAATACCCACTTTATGATGCAGAATATTTACTTATTTGGTAACTAGAGACCAAATGCTTCACGACTTAATGAAACCAAGTGCTTGATTACATATAGGGTGCTTGTTTGGACTCTTTCTTTAAAAACCCTCCATGTTTAGACTTACCTTTTGATCACAAATTTTATTCTGTTGCCCACTTGAATTATTTGTTCAAGGCAAGGGATTCCATACCAGGAGGGACTCCTAAAGGGGATGTTCTGTGGCAGCCCTTCAACATAGAGGTCAGTTGGATGAGCTTCAAATTTCTTGTATGGAACAGCTTTGGGCTCAGAGCTCCCCAAAGCCTCAGCTGTTGGAACAAAATACATCCAGTAACTGGACAGACTGGCCAATCAATCTTCATTGAAAGCTAGCTGATACCAATTCCTCAGGCTGTTGTAATTGTGATCTTAACATATGGTACGATGCAGGACATCTAAATCCAACAGAACCCAAGTCTCAGCACACCAAAAATGTAAAAAATTTGCCATGTTGTATGATGTTGCTGGTGGGCAGTCACAATAACAGACTGGAGATTACTGGTCTGCTCACTGGGGCATAATACATTTGTTTTATCCAAAATTGTTAATGTATTATACAGTATAATGAAAAGTTTTATTCTAGCTCTTATGAAGTTGACTATTTTTTCATATTGGACAGAACATAAAAATTCACCCAGAAATGTTTTAATACTAATTATGATGATACTGCAGTGGATATAAATTTACGTAAATAGCTGTTTTATTGACCATCAAAGGAAAAAAATCCAAATAGGAAGGAATTGAGAGCAATCAGAAGAGCTGTGTATGTAAGACTCATAATTATTTTTAAACTATGAATTTACCTTGTATAAGCAGTAAACTAAAACATTATTTTTCACTCAGCTGCAAGAATTTTAAATACTTGTAAAAAAATCTGAACAAAGGCCTCATTCACATAGATGTTCAAAGGAAGGAATGAAAGCAACCTTCAAGAGATACAAAGCCATAAAGAAGAAAATAATAACGCTGTACTCACCAAACTTTTTACAGAAAAGTTGATCTACCATCTTTCTCAGTTTGGTGACTCTGGCATACCACTCCTCTTTCACTGTATTTGAGACTGACACAGAACAAAACCAACATTCCCTAATTATTTTGGTTATATTTTCATTTTTGCAGTTTATAGGATGCATAATAATCCTGCATTTTCAGGTAACACATAAATGCTGTGTGTAAGAAGCATGGATTCAACTTGGAACTAGAAAAAAATTATCATAAAATAATGACAAAATACTGAAACTGAACAAAACTCCACTGAACCAGTGATACCACTCTTGCTACAAAATACACACAGTGTGTTGGCCTGAAGAACTGCAATACTTTCATCATCCACCTCCAAACTACAGATCCCACTTAGGGATGGGAATAGTTTTTCAACGGTTTCATTTCCTGAAGAATTATCTTGATATTCAGTGCAGAATGAGGCATGTGTATGGGATGAAAACTTGCTTTCAAGGAATAGAAGCACATATAATACAAATCCCTTTTTCCTCCTGAATGTGTCTTTGTGACCAACAAGTGAAGCTTCCCAGTCTCAAAGAAGACGTTGGCCAGCTGCCACGCCATGGGTTTAGTCAGAATGCAAAAGCAATGACTTGTGTTCCATAACTGCACCCGACTGGGCTATCAGCATAAGCACCAGCTCACGCTTCTCCAGCCATTCCTGAGATCCGACTGGTCTGTCTTACAGCCAGTATCAGTCTTCTCAGAGTTTTAAGACTGAGGCCTTTCCACTAAATCTTCCTGACCAGCCCGCTTCCCACAGGAATGCAAATGAAAATCATCTTTTCGTCTGACAGTCAAAATACAGGTTCCACACTCATCCCATTCCTTTCCTGCTGGGGACACAAGCTATCAGGGCCTATGGACAGAGCAGGAAGTGGACATGGAGCCACAAGGAGCTGAGAGAGAAGGGGCTGGTGCTCCATAGCTCTGTCTCCTGAGATGACAGTGGACACATGGAGCAGCAGAGTAGATAATGAGCTACTGGGAAAGAGGGAATCCAAATAGGAAGAAAACTGCAGGAAAGGAGGCTCAGACAGCTGCTGTCTTCTGTGTTCTTTGAGATGTTAACAACAGCTTCCAGGGATGCTCTCTTCTCTTAGAGAGGATGCAGAGGTCATACGTAACTATCTCTAGTCAAGTGGTAGTTGGCGATAACAAGCAATATAAGCAACTGTTAAGAACCCTGTGCCATAAAAATTGGTTACCACTGGTTTTCTTAGCTACAGGGGTGTTATGAGATAATCAATGTACTTGCTTTGCCTTCATAATCAGTACCACAATATTAAAAATTACTAAAACAACAGAAAAAAGGGCTAATTTTAAAAGCCACATAAGAGTCCAGTTAAGGGTAAGGCTCAGTTACTAGCCTACGTACTATTTTTGTAGTCAAATTTTGTACTTGAAGGAACAGTAGGTTATTAAGACTCAATACACTAAGTTAACTTATACTTCAGGAAAAGTTTAATTCCTGCACACACGTTAAACAGATATCCTTATGGTATCACTGCTTTGCTTAGTTTAGATCCTTAATATTCACTTTAACACAGTCTTTGATACACATTTTACAACAGAAGACTATGAGTATATAATACACATAAAGGCACTGCACTACTACAAATACTACTGTCTATATGCTTGTGTTGTCTGAACTAAGGACTTCTCTGGTATTACTAAAGCTTCATAGTTCAACAGGGCAAGATTGCCAGTTAGCATTTTGGAGTTGGGAGCAATTGGTTCTTAACTGTTGTTTAAGGCATACAAGCTTTTAGCACTTGGTTTAATTGGACAATTAAAAAAAAATGCCCAGAAGCCCAAGACACAATAGAATTCAACTGAAGAGAATAACAAGTCTGGGAAAGGAATTTACCAACTAATGCCCATGCAAAAGTACAGTTCTTTCAAAACTCGAATTTTTTTCCATGCAAAACTTCTTTTCACCAACTTGAAGGGAAATGAGTTCATGGGTGCAAGTCCTGTAGTCTTATTTTTATGTGGTCATTTTTTCTACCTTTGGATGGGCGCTCAATGGAGACAAGATGTAAGAGCATGCTGAAAAGTATTCCGGATGGGAAGAGTGGTTGGAATGAATTATCTTTGCACCACTATGTGCAAATGTAGCCCCATTACCCAAGGAAGTCAGATCCTATAGTAATAAATGACACTATGTTCCCTGCTAAATTTCAGTTAATCTAATTTTGGAAAATCCCATATATATAACCAATTCTTCCATGGTACAGAGTTTCCCTATCGAGTAAACTCTTACCAGCTGTGGAAACTGCTGCCTTTTCTCTGTATCTCAATAGACTAACACCTAGCTAGCTCATTGTTTTTCTTTCTGCCAAGCTGAATCAAATCCATTAATGGGGTTAGTAACACTAGCTTGGGTAACCAATGGAAAACTCTATAGCTAAAGAAAATTTAAAATCAGAGGAATTGCTTGCAATGTATTATTAGTAAAAGCAAATTGTAGTCACCACAGAGACTGACAAATGGGAATATCATACTGCACTCGTACAACTCACACATTTGAAAACCTACCTCCTGAGACTGTTTTGTCCACTGGAACATCTGTCGAATTCAGAAGTTCATGCCTGAAAGGATTTAAGATACATGTTTCAACAGTGACAGACACTTTGAGAAACTAGCCTCCAGTTACAGCCTTAAGTTACTACTTATTGAAGGATCAAAACCAAAAAACCTTCCAGGGGACATCACGATCCCCAACACTACATTCCAATTAACACCAAAGTATCCACATGGCTGGAACCCTATTGGCAAAACATTTTTCATGCCCAATATCCATATCTGCCAGAGCTGTAACATTTCATGTTAACATACAGGTTCCATTAAACTTACATCTAAGATATACTTAATCAGAAAAAAAGATCCAAATTAAAAATTTAACCTCTAAAAAAGTAAAACTTCAAAGCAGACACTTCCGTTTCTGAAATATATCTAATTTTATCCACAGTTGAACACACAAAAAATTAAACATTCTGATATTTCTCAAAGAGCCAAACTAGTTTTTTAGCTGATCTGGTTACACATTCCAAAATCAATGAACACCATAAATTAACTTCTGTTAACAACTAACACATATTTGACAAAAGCAGGTGTCAGCATTGCATAAATAATTAAATCTATGGATGATGTCTGATTTTAAGTGAGACAAAAGGTAGATCTACACTTCTTCCTCTTTTCTAGTTATCTGCAAGCATTACGATGACAGAACCTGACCATATTCCTCTCAAATGTAAGCAACTAGCACCCGTGGTAAAGGCAGCATGCACAGGGGCAGGGGCTATCACTACCCCCAGTTCTGAGCCTGACCATTGCAATCAGCAGATTCCCGTCCATTTCAAAAACTCTCGGATTAGGCCCTACACCACCGAACACAGGAAAACGTCAGCTATTACTCACTGAAGCTTCCTTTAAACTTCAGTCTCCATCTGAGGTCTCCTTCATGTACACTACCTGATCTACCTCCAGACACACCAAGGACACATATCCAACCAAACCACAGGAACCAGTAGCTATGTGCTGGCCTCAAGCCTGCCCTGGGAAATGCTTTATACAAATATAGCCATAGATACCTTGATACAACATTCCACCAAGGAAAAAAAAAAAAAAAAGTATAAACTGAAATTAGGCCAGGATCCTCAAATAGGATCAAATATCCCAAAGTCAATGGCTTTCAACATGTACTGCAGCTGCAGAGATCTGTCCCTGACAAGAAGTCCATAATATCAAAGAGATCTGTCCAGAGATCTCTCCACCACCACTGTAAGTGTTCCACTGGTCTGATAAGCTGTATTTGTCAAAGTGAACATCAACTAAAAACTACTCCTTAGTAATGCAAGTGAATATGCCAGTAGAAACCAGTTTGGAATTCCTGGAAGAAAAATGAAGCGAAGTGGAACCTGCAGAAAACAATGAGCAATGTAGAGACAAAAATGCAGAATTCCTTACTTTTTAATCACAAACTGGATCCTCTCCTTTGCTAGAAGTATCCTCTCCAGCCGGGGAATGCCATACGTGGATGGACGCCTGAAGGGAATCCCTTCTGGCAGCCCTTCCACATATAAGTCTTCCGTATGTGACTGGAAGAGTGGGTATGGGATAGACACTGGACCTTCTGCTTTTATAGCTTGAGCTTTAAGGAAAAAGGAGAATAAAAACATTAGACTAGCTTGTGGCTCTACTCAATTACCTGTTTCATATCACTCTGATAAACATTATAATTAGCATACAGGCAATAACCCCTCAGCACATTAAAACATGCAAGCATTCATGATGTGAGGGATTGTTTTTGTTTAATAGCAAAGTCACTCTGATTAACAGTAAACAAGCTGCAGCCCTGCATACGTATGGAGATCATCCTCTTTTCCCTTTATGTAAACATTTAGTAACAGTGACTGCACCTGTAAGGGTGAAGATTCGCCCTATTTTGGTTTTGCTTAATAAAGTATTTTGAAAGATGAGGTTATCTAGACTTAATTATAAACCAAGCAGTTCACTAGCTCTGTTATTATTTGTTACTACTATTGTCTTACGAGTCATTAGTGCCTAGGAGCAGGGGCACACATCCCTTCTTTTCAGTGAATTCCTAAAGTTTCCATGTATTTCAGAAATCCAAAGAACCACTAATGAAATAAACAACACACTTCTAACACTGCTGAAAAAAGCATGGCCCAACTAATGAAATCTTTGAAACAAATGAAAAGCAAGTAACTGACTCAGCCACAGCTGAAAAATAACCTCAACTTATTTCTTTAAGTTATGAGGGTCACACCATTATCAATACACCTATCAGGCTGGCAAATACTGGAGAATGACACAAGAGTTTGCAAATACCAAAAGGGCTGATTTCTTTATACTCACAAAGGTATGTTAATTTTGTAGGCCATGCAACAAGAATTCTCTATTACCATGTGACTGATCTGCAAATAATTTGGTACGTTCTGCTGGTTTGATATGGAAATTAGATGCAAAAAATTATTTGAGGTGAGAAAAACCAAGCTAAGGCCAAATTAGAGTACAGTGATGTTGTGGCAGCACTTCTGAAAGTAAACCTACTTAGGGCACCTTTTCAAGCAACTTATTGTAATATCCAAGTGGCCCATGGGTCAGACATTGTCTATGCAAAATGCTCTCATTAACTTGTAAATTCTTAAATGAAATCAAACAATTTAGGTGTTAAAGGTATTTGAGTAACACGTTCTTTCAGCCGCTTGAAACCAGAGTATTTCTAGGGATGTTTGTCACAAAAAGGGAAGCTTTGAAAACGCTATATCTTAGTCTACTATTTTGACCAGAATCAAGTATCAAAATCTTAGAAAACTGCAAGAAGAATGGTGTTTCAACTAGACTTGGTTTTAACTGGCAAACATAAGATGGCCAAAACTGGAGACAGAGAACAAATTCGGAGACATGAACATGAACCTGAAGATGACTCTTAGCAAATACAGTAATGAAACCCTATTCAAACCTGTGCCAAAGGAGCTCCAGAGTAATCACCAACAGTTCTGTTGTGTATCACATCAGCCCTTCATCAACATAGATTTTTATTCCAGTCCTGCACCTCTTTCAAGAAATTAACAAAAATTTTTCTCAGCCCTGGAGGTTGTTGTGGCATGTGGTGAAAAGCTCAACAAATCCACCAGACAAGCCTCAGGGCAACAGATCAAGAACATCACTAAAATCCAGATCCTTACGCAGCATAAAGTAAGAACAGCTTCAGAGTAACAAAAATTCTGCCTATTTAGATAAGTAACTAACAACAACTAAATATGAGAGTCTTTATTTCTCTTAAATCAGCAAATGTTTTAGCCAATACTGTTTAGAGTGCCTAAGAACACCATCAGCATCAGTCTAAAGTGAGGCTTCTTAGATTTGGAATCTCACATGTTTTTGCACAGAAATCCTACTGAAAATAGGCTTTATTTTTATAAATTATTCTGTATATGTGAGTCACTAAAAGTAAATCCCATTTAGTTTTCACCTACAACACAAAGCTACATTTTCAGACATGTCAGTTGTAATAGATTACAGTAACTGATAACAC
Source organism: Struthidea cinerea (assembly GCA_013397865.1). Classification (NCBI taxonomy): domain Eukaryota; kingdom Metazoa; phylum Chordata; class Aves; order Passeriformes; family Corcoracidae; genus Struthidea; species Struthidea cinerea. The sequence continues at coordinate 7,307 of VZTI01005356.1, read as the reverse complement.
TAGAACACTTTGGAGCTACAGAAGCCAACAAATTTGAAGACCATTCTGGGAATTCTGGACATCCATAACTCATTTCTGTAAATGGGAGACTGCATGCCCATACAGATAGAAAGAGATAGTCTGATAAGGAATTGTTTTGTGAATCAATGAAATGTTGTCATCCACAGGGAAAAGGAGATAATTTTTAATACAATATGGCCTGCTATGGAAAGTCAGGAATAGCTCAGCATTCAACAGACTCTACAGGAGATTTTTAGGCTGGTGCTGTGGGTAACCCAAAATGTTACTGCATTCCATATGTATCTGCGCCCAAAGATTGTTACTGTCTCTTTAAGACCCTGCAGCTAGAAAACAGAACGGGCTGGGGAGGGTGCCACGGGCACTTTTTTAAAGTCAGCTCTCCCAGGCAGCTCGGAGCTCTTTTTGTCGAGAGGCTTTTGCCTCTCTGGCTTCTTGGTCTTTGCCTCAGGCAGAGAAGCTCTCTCTTGCCATTTGACTTTCGGCCTCTTGACTTTGTTTTCTTGCCGCTGGCAACAGTAGCAACTCAGGAACTGCATTACGCATTCAAAAACTGTTTCAGAGTGAATTTTTCAACTCCTGTAAGCAGCACGGGGGCTAGAGCCAGCGAGGCCAGGAGGCTGCTGCTCCCGCTGCTTGGGAAGACCATTGCCCCTCCCCACAACGCGCCAGCAGCTTGGAAACAGCAGCACCAACACCAGCGCAGTTCAGTGGGTGGCAGAAGGAGGCAGCGAGACAGCAGTGCTGACACGCAACGAACTGGAGGTTGACAGTGCAGGGGCCGGAGTTCCCCAGGCAACCCCAGGATTCCCGTCTGCCGCGAGAACTGCTTCATAAGCTCCTCTCTTCCCAGGAGGGTTTGCCGCCATTGTCCCTCTGTGTTTCAAGCCACGACACTGGTTATGGTGGCGGCCGTCTTGGAAAGGGGGCGCATACCCCACCACTCTGGATTTCCCATTGTCGGCATGGACTTCCAGCGATTTAGCAATTTTGTATCTAATGATTGCTTACTCTTGCTTTTTGCCTGTTGCTGTTTTGCTTGTTATTAGACTGTAATTTTTTCACTTACATCTACTAGTATTCATTCCTTATTGCTGGAAAGGGATTGCTTAATACCATAAAGGGAGGCAACTCATTCCATAGTGACTACCTCTTAAATTGTCTTAAACCAACTTAATTTTCTTAAACCAACTTTGCTACATGCAAACATCAAAATCAAAATTAAAGCAATTCACTAAGAATGATGCTCCTTTCTAGAGCAATTAAAATACAGTGAATCAGATTCTGAACTGTATTACCTTGGTGCAAGTTGCTTTCAGCAGCTGTTTAATGGTCAGGTGATAGTCACACCCCAAACTCCAAATCACAAGGTCTATTCTGAAAGCACTTCCACTTTTTGTGGCAGAGGAACACCAGAATTTATTCTTAAATCTTTGCTGATGCTGTTTTAGTTTGTGATATGTGGACACAAAATACATCTAAGTGCAGCATTTGGAGACAAATTCCAAAGTCTAACACATCTGCTGCCTTTTCTTTCCAAGAGCCATTAACATACATAATTTTTGCTTCACTGCAAAACAATCATAATCAAAAATGAACAATCAGTGAGTGGCAGCCTCTCTTTAGCACCATTCAAAAGATTCTTTCACTTAAGGATTCAGTGAAATTACAGAAAAAAGGACAGTTCTCTCAAATGTGGGTGCCCAAGATATGTGAGCATGCAGGTGCTCTAGAAGACTGAGCACAACTGAAAAATAAGTTTTGCACTTTGGTGCCAAATGCACACATCCATTTTGAAATTACTCTGTTCATCAAAAAAGCTACTTTCCCCAATTTTATGTCTTCTAACATTATTTAGCCCTTTGGTGCTGTCAGTTCTGGTGTGCTCCTGAGCTGACAAGAAGATGCATGCCAAAGAGCAGTCTGTCACTTACATTGACAAAAGAGTACAGGCAATGGCTTGGACAGGAGTGTAACACATACCATATCTTTTTTCAAACAGCTCTTCAACTTCCTTTCTCAAGTCTGTAATTCGCGTATTCCATTTGTCTGCAAAGAAAACAGGAGGACATATCAGACTACAAACAAAACTGAGAATCTCTTGTAAAATCTGTTACCACTAAATGAAATATGCAGTGTGTACTTTTACTGCTCACTTGCAAACAGGTGCCTGCTGAGTACAGTACAGACAACACCTTAAAATGCATGGATACATTCAGAAAAAAAAGAAAAGTACAGAATAAAATGTTTACGATTACTTCCCAAACTTGTATATTAAATGAAGTTAAAAAAACCACAACACACACTAGGTTAAAGTAACTTCCAAAACCGGTTTCTCTCTTTGATGGCTCAGTCAGCAGCTCTTGCTGCCACCAGGGGGTAAAGGCAGTTTGTAGCCACTGTTGATAGTCATCTAAATTTGGGTGCTGAAAAGCTTAATTACTGAAGCTTGATAAAACTTACAGAAAGTACATTGAGTTGTTTTGGTGCAAATCTGTACAACTACCTGGATCAGGAGGCATCTGCCAACCTCTACCTTAATCCAGTATTTCTCCAAGTCCTGGTGTTGCAAAATATCCCCATAAATTCTATTTCTGAAACAAAATACAGCTGCAAGACAGAATTTATCCAAATCCAAACCTGTGTTCCACAGAGAGTTGGATTAAACGGCAGAATTTTAACATCTAATTTTCTGTCTATAACCGAGCACACATTTTCTCTGGTTTTTGTACTATCTCCTTGCTTTTACAAAAATCCCACAACTCTTTTGTAGATGGTACCAGATGTTGTCTGTCCTTTTAAGAAAGAGTTAAGCAAGTGTACTTACAACTTATTTCTTACTCCAAAGACTTGAATCTAGTAACTACAAAGGTCAAAAAACTAGGCCATTCAAGCTATTACACTTCCAGTTGTCAAAAAATTCTTGTATCAGACAAGACAGAGGATTGAATTTTGAGTCCATATCAAAAGGGGCTTAAATATTCATTCTCAGACCAATGTACACAACTTTGGTGTCCATATTTAAGCTTTTATTTTTTTTTTATGTAATTTCATGGATATCAACAGGATAGAATGTTTCAAATGTAGGCAAGAATCAGGGAAAAGGGTGTTTTGCCATGCTACCTTGCACCCACATATAAACTCTTCATTCTAGTTACCTGGCAGATAATCTACATTAATTAACCTGTTTATATTTTGAAATTATATCTTTGTGGATACATCTATACAATTACTTCTGCCACTCTTTTACTGCTACCCTGTACTGTACAGCTTCTAATGTGATAGACACATCTTGAGCTCAATGTTTTCTATTCCTGTGTGACTTTCACCGTACAGTATTTCCCCCTTCAACTGCAGATACAGACCCAGATGAATCTCTATCTGATTTCAGCACAACCACCGACTGTATTTTCTGTTGACCAATGGAACAATGGATTAACAGCAGCTTTCCCAGAAGAGTCAGGAAAATATGAGCCAGAACTGGCTGATCTAAAGGGGAAACCCTGCTTTACTCCACAGAGCTGATGAACACCCACAGTCCTGGGACAAGAGTTTCTAAAGGCATCTGTGCAAGTCCAGACTGGAACCCAGAGGAAAATGTCAAGAGTTGAGATCCCTTCAGTTCATCAAGCTCTGAGGCAGACTCAGTAAACAATCTCTAAAACTCAGGCTAGTTTTCATCAGAGGGAGAACAGGCTGAAAGAATGTCATACCATACTACAAAGAAACCATATAAATAACACTGTTCTGAATATTGGTGGGTGCTGCAATTTTAGGAGAAGCTGCTCCTATCCAGCCTGGTATACCTCTCCTCCTCAACAAGTTTGTGAGAATGTTCCTACACAAGCCATTAAGTTTCAAGGCTTCATTTTTCTCAGTTTCCAAATCCCACAATCACTGACCAAATATACTATTGTGGATCTTTTCAATCTACTACACTCTAATCCCTTTTCCTCCAGTGGAAACACTACAGGGATTAAAAATCAAATACACCACATTACAGGCACTTTTATTTGGAATGGTGGATACACAGAGAATAGGCAATTGGAAAAAAATAATAAACTGGCTCATATTTTGATCTGCACACTAGTTTTTTAGCTTTTATATTTTATTAATAAGTTTGACTACAGAGATATTTCAAAATTCAGAGGGTTTATAAAGTAACCAGTGTGTTTTTTTAATCTGATTGTCAGCATTATTAACCCCTTGGACCCTAACCAAATACTGTAAAAACATTCTTTTGTCACATACTTTGTGCTCACGTAGCAAAGTTGAAGACCTACCACAAAGCCAAGCTGGCACTCTGAAAAGCAGGTTAGTTTTCCCGTGGGCACCAAGACAGATGGTGGCTTCCTTCTATTCCTATATAAACACCTTATGATATATGCGAAACACCATCCCAATTAAAAAACAATCCTGAAAACTTTCCCCATCTGTCCATAGTCTCCTCAATGTTATGCCTTTCTCTGCTCCTTGGGACATGTTCCAGGAAACACTAGCAGGGGCAATATGCACAGTGCACACACATGGATGCTCAGGTACTAGGTGTACTCCTATTCCCATCTCCATGCCACAGAGAACTCTTTGAGGAAATAAAATGGAAAACACACAACTCAGCATGGAAAACACAGAGCAACTCCAAGCATGCTCCAGGCTGACAAAATCTGTGCTCAACAGTGTGCTAAAATGGGGGAAAACCGTACATATGTCCCATCAACTGTCATAGTGAGACAACAAGGGGACTTTTTTCCCATTAAAATTGTTTAACACAACTGCAAGAAACAACTTGAAGCTTCTGAGATTTTAATAAAATCTATTAAGAAAGAAAAAAAACATGGGAAAAGATTTTTGCTGACAATGTACATTCCTTTCAGCAATGATATTTTTAACCTCAAATAGTTGGTTCAGAAGTTTTTTGAAATCTAACCTCACTTCCCAAAGATTATCAATTTCTATCAAGCATTTTATCAGACACTGGTTAAAATTATTTTACTTTTCTCTATGTTTTCCTGTTTCCACAAAAGAGCACAGCTCATTATTCTCAGGCCACTTCAGGTACCTGTTCAGTCAAGACATACAGGAAGGACCTCCAACTCAAACATCTCAATCTCATCACAATTATGTAAAAAACTGGAAGTCCTTACCAGATGAGACAGATTTCTTTCTCAAGCATCTATTCTGTTTTCTGAGTGCATGTACCTTTGTCGTTCTGCAGCTACTCATGACAGATTAACCACCTCCTTTCTCCTATCTAATACTGGAGTTCAATACTAAAGGAGCAAAGTGTTCTGAAATGTCCAAACAGCAGCACTGACACTACCAACAGCTGCTCTTTTTTAATTACAGCAAATGAAGGGCCTTTCTCTATGTCAGAGACTGAAAATAGTTCCTGCCTCAAACATTGATATGAAGTTTTGCTCATAATAAAGAAGCTACAACCAAAGAAGCTTCTCTGAAGACTGAAACTTCAGAGTGAAAGTCAAACTGCTGATTAGATAAAGGGAAACCTAATGTTCAGTCATCCCAGGCTGAGGGAAAGGTATGCATCCATAACAGGCCAAAGCCACCAGCTTCGATCATCCCTGTCTGAATTTGGGGCGGGGGGAGAGCACAGCTCACAGAAGCCAGGTTTACACAGATTCCCCCCCAACCGAGGGGGAGGAGGAAGTTTCGGGTGTGTGGCGTAACCTCTGGTCAGAGGCAATACACACCCATCCTCCGTTACACAAACTGGCCCAGCTGCGGAACCCCCAACCCCACAGGCCACATCCATGGAACTTTCACGTGAGAGACAGCCGGGAGGGAGTCATAACCTCCCAAAGTGCTCCCCAGAGGCTTTGCACCACCGGATGCAACAGATCCAGAGTCTGCTGTAAGAGACACTCCCCCTCCCCCTNGTTTACACAGATTCCCCCCCAACCGAGGGGGAGGAGGAAGTTTCGGGTGTGTGGCGTAACCTCTGGTCAGAGGCAATACACACCCATCCTCCGTTACACAAACTGGCCCAGCTGCGGAACCCCCAACCCCACAGGCCACATCCATGGAACTTTCACGTGAGAGACAGCCGGGAGGGAGTCATAACCTCCCAAAGTGCTCCCCAGAGGCTTTGCACCACCGGATGCAACAGATCCAGAGTCTGCTGTAAGAGACACTCCCCCTCCCCCTGGACATGCCTGGACATTGCCACCTGGCTCGAGGGTATATTAAGCCATCAGATTCTATGCTTTTCGGGCGGACCTTCACCACCAAGAAGACCAGCTGGAGAGGATGAATGGAACATCGTTGGGATCCACAGAGTGGTAATATTTTCCTTCATTCTTTTTCTGTCCCCCCCACCTATTTTCTGTTTCTTTCTCTTACTGTCTCTCCTTTTCTCTCTCTCTCTCCCTCTCATAAAATACAACCCATACTATTGTCACTGGCATATGGTCTCGTTTGCACCTTAATTCGGGCAGGGGAATTTCTAAAGAACCTTAGTAATTAGATCTTAACACTCCAAAACTTCTCACATTCATTCTGTGCTTTAACCAGATCTTGCAATACCATAGAGACATGCCACTTTCTGTATGCGAACTTCAAATTGAACATAAGAGGAAATATCCTCAATACAATTTACAAAGCTCAGGAGTAAAGATATCTGAATAACCTGTGAGATGCAAATCACTGTAATCTAATTGCATGGCGGCTAGCTCCAAATAAAATTTTCTTGAAAACAGCATAGGTAGAAGACCAACTGAGTCACCTCAGAGCAAACACTGAGCAGGTAAGCCCTGAGATAGTCTCAAACTAGTGATTATATATTGCAAGCTCAACTAAAACTTCTGTCATCCTAATGTTTTATTCCCTTTCCTCTCCATCTGCAATCAAACGCATTGTTTCTTCACTTCCAAAATTGGTGGCCTTCAAAGATTAGGTGATGTTTTCTACTGAGGGAATGTATCTAATAAAAGCTTCTGCAGCACCAGCTCCTCAATATTCACCCCTAGTAATGCTGTCTTTATGTTATTCTGACCAAGAGAAAAAAAGAATGATACATACTGAATGGCCTACCGGTATTAATGATCTTTTAAGAACACAGCTCTCAAAATTTCAGTCATTTTTGCTAAAATTGATATCTGTCATGCAAAAAACATGTTAGAAGGAATTCCATAGGAATTTTTCAATTAACATCAATTTCCACAATTCTTACTGAAAATCCAAAATACTGAGCCAAAAGACATATTCCAACAGTACAGAACCTTATAAAACCAGAAAGATTAATGGACTATGTGTCCAGAAACCAAACCAAA
>VZTI01005355.1:0-14252 GCA_013397865.1 Struthidea cinerea | reverse complement strand
ACTGCAACCCAGGACACCCCTCCTTGCCTCTTTCAGGTGTACCACGTATCTTCGGACAGCTACGAGACGCAAAACCAGCACTATGGAAGGAGCTTGACCAAGGAAACAGTAAAGGATGGTAAGGGAATTGGGGTGTCAGAACTTGGTGCTCTTGGACTTTTTAATTTAAATACTTATTTATAGAACTGTATGGAAAAAGTAGTCTGGGTGTTCCCATTTTAAAAGTCCTTTTTTGTCCTCATGTCAGATGGGTCTTTGGCTGTTCCTTGTAGTATTTGAGCTACCTGTCAATCTGAAATTAAATGTGCAGTTGGCTGTAACAGCAGTGCAGACTATAGGGATGTCCTCCTCATGTCTCTTTTACTACTAATAAGGGGGACAGAATTCTAGAATTCAACTTCTTTGCAGCTTTGAAACTATAATGAAATAGAAATAGTTTAAAAGTATTACACATTTTTATTATAAATACATTTCTTTTGTCTCTAGTTGTCTTCTCTGAATATCTAAGTGTCTTTTTTATTAGCTATTATAAATGCATCTTTTGATTCAAAGGACTTTCTCAGTTGAAGTCAATCCACATGTTGCTCTACATTAACAATAAATAAAAATGCTGCCATCATGGAGCTGTTTGGTGATAATTATTGCAAACTAGTTATTAGTTGACACTTGTTCATCTGTCCCCCAGCAAGGGATAGAAGGTACACACACGAACACGCTCATGATAACAAGCTGCTTGAGCCCGTTTATGCATGGAGAATTTAATGGGTCCCTGCCCAAAACTGTCCAGACACTTACTGAACTGACCTGGGAGCAGGAACCATGCTCGTTTACTGTGTGCTTGATACTGATACTTGATTACTTGTGCTTGATTACTTTTACTTACAACCCATTCCCAAGCTGTAGTATTACACAGCAGGTGATGTGACTGAAGGTCTCAGATTTCTTTGGTTCACTTTGGGTTTAGTTAATAACTGCCTGAACAGAAACTACATGAATGCTGTCTATTCCTTCAAATAAGAACTATTCTCATCCCAAAATAAATGAAAATTGTTTGTTTTCCTTTCAGAAGTGAAAATAATCCCAGAATATGTGTATTTCTTGCAGGCATCTCAAAGTTTTTCCACAGTGGGTACTGCTTGAGAAAAGATGTGGTAGCTGCCAGCATTCAGAAGGTTGAAAAGATTTTGGAGTGGTTTGAGGGCCAGACGCAACTCAATTTCTACGCAAGCTCATTGCTCTTTGTCTATGAAGGTTCATGTCAAGCGACAACTGTGCGGTTGAGTGATGTCACCTTGGCAGAGAAGAGAAGAGTGCCCAAAGGCCTGTTACCAGGTGGAGATGTATTGGAGTATAATAATAATATTCATGTAATAAATTCTACAGAGAATGGAAAAATTGAAGCCTCTGTAAGTAAAGGCTTGTCTAAATTTTATGCACTTCACAAAAAGGCGTGCTCGAAGAGGCACCAGAGTCAGCTCTCACTAAAAGTTGAAAACTCAGAGCAAGACAATGTGTGGAAAAGCAGCACATGCATTACGCAGGAGCACCTGAATGGAAATGTTCTACCCCAGCTGGAGAAAGTTTTCTATCACATGCCAGCAGAGACCAAGGAAAGTGCAAATGTTGAAGTCCGAATGATTGATTTTGCTCATGTGTTTCCTAGCAACACAAAGGATGAGGGCTATATTTATGGTCTGAAGAATCTAATCACAGTACTTCAAAATATTTTGGATAACTAAATTCTTTGCTATGTTTTTTATTGGGGGCCAATGATAAAGAGCAACAACATGAAGAATTTCTGCACTTGTAATGCTGTGTAACTGGGTTTGTATTGTTCTATATTTTATTTGTCTTTGTACTTTTGGTAGAAGGGTTTAACTTTTTATAATTTTACTCAGGAAAAATATTGGTAGTTAACTGGGAAGTGTGAAAGGATGAAGATACTGGAGATAAAGCAGGATAGGTAAATTCATAGAATGAAGTGTATGTGGTTGGCTTAAGTCCAAGGACTACCAGAAGCAAGGGTTATATTAGTTCCTCCAATGACTTTAGCATAGATGACATTTTTGCCCACTTAGCCTTGACACTGAGCCACATCTCCATTAACAGATATTGAGAAAATAGACTGAAAGTTGTAAGGTGCAGGATTGATGTCCTCACTACTGCCCTTGTGTTTACTGTATTTGAATAACTGGAGTAACCCTGCTTGGACAGAAATCCGTGCTGAGTAGGCAGTCTCACCTGAAGCCAGTGCATCCCAAAGTGCTTTTCCATGTGACAGGACAGTATTGTTGTTCTTTCAACCCTTCCCCCTTCGTGGATGTCTGTAGCCAATGTTCACCACAGATGACCTACCATGTAATTTGTGTTGAGGTGCTAAGAAAATGCTGGAGTACAATACCATAACAGGCTTAAACTGCACAACTTCTAGAGAAACTGTTTGTTCCTAAGAACGAGTGAAAGAATGCAAATGCAAGATGTTCCAGGAACTAATTTGCTTTAGGAGATCATGTCAATCTGTTAATGGAGTGTCTGATGCTGTGATTAAGAGAAATGTCTCACTCCGTTGTTCTCATGGCCCTTCTCCAACAACAGTGCTTTAAAAAGCAAACTAGTAGAATGGGGGGAAAAGTGTTTTGGGTGAGTGTACAGAGCTCTGCTGGCTGTAGGCCACTTGCATTTTTGCAATGAGCTTTTGATGCTTCCACTGCTGGGGAGCACTGACTGGAACCACAAGCAATACAGGGATAGGAGCCTCCTGTGAGATCGTTGAGCCTTGGAGCCACCAGCTGTGCCACCACTTGTGCCAGTGGAGCTGTGGCTCTCCCACCCTGGGCTGCAGCCCCCACAGATTTCTTTAATGACACACAGGCAAGCTGTGTAATCTGAAAGCTGTCCCTTCCTTTTCACAAGAAAAATTCAGCTTTTGTATAGAATACTTGAAATTAGGATGGTGTATCCAAAATATTTTTGGCATGTCTCTTCTGTATGCTGTGTACATGGCTGTGTTGCCATGCATATTACAGTGAGCTGTATGAAAAGTGGGAACGGAGGAGTCTTGCCATCCCTAGAGCAAGATTTTAATGCTTAAAGCATTTCCAGGACAAAAATGTCTTAGAATGGATTTGGTCATTGGAAACATTTATCGTTTTCATGTGGACTTAGTGACCCTGTGGCCTTGCTGGTCTCTCTGTACGATGTTCTGCACTATGCACTCAGCTGTGTACACATCTTGACAAATTCTTCATTGGACATCTGTTTTCTACATGACAAAGAGATTCATACTTTTTCACGCAAATACACTGTTTTAAATAAAGCTGACTTTTTAGCTCTATTTGAGAACTTGGGTTAATTGGGAGAAACAGGGTATTACTATGTGTAGAATTACATGGTTTAAAGTTTAGAGCTCATATTAGCCAATACATTCAAGACTGAAACCAACCTTTTGGTAACATGATGTTTTAGCAGTATAGGAAAAGGGGCTTTCATGAGGGGTGATACCAGTATGTTGAAAATTTTATGTGAATTACAGTGAAGGCTGAGGGGGGAAAGTACCAGGAAGAGAGGGACTTTTTTTTCCTACCTGGTATTTCTCTTGCACCTTATAGTTAATATATTCCCAACTCTCTGTGAATTAATTTAAGCCATATTCTAGAAAGAGTTTGTGGTTTTGTTTGCTTTGTCGCTGGTTTCCCTGTTATGATTTTGTTGTTCTGTTCCATAAATAGTCAATACTAGAGTAGTCCAGATTGGTAGTGGCCTTGTATGATAAAGTTACAAGGTTTATAGAAAATATGGGCAAAAACATTTAAACATCATCATTTTTGTCCTCTGTAATTCATCTCTTCTGGATTTTAATCCATTTTGTACCAGAGAAATCAGGCATTTGCATCAAGTCAGTTATTGGAAAATGATTAGTGTGCACTTAGTACCATGCATTCTCCTGTCTCTGCTTTAAGATACATGTCCTCGGTGTTTGAATGCTCTTTAAATATTGATTGTTTTGTTGGCTATGGCAGTGTTTGTAATGCGCCTGGAATATTGTCAACCTGTCAGAATATTTTTAATAAAAAAATAATTTTATCATGGTTTTTGTACCAGTAGTTATTATGAATGTATTTATGTTAATTTAAAATGTAGCTTGAGAAATAAGAGTATTTTTCATTGGAAGTTGTGTAAATAAAGCTTGCCGTGGAGGTGTTTGGGCATAGTACTAGCTGTGAGTTTGAGCCTGGAGAGGCCTTATATTCACATTGTTCTTGCACATTTTAGACTTGGTGTGTCTAGTGTCTTGTATCTGAGCAAATTATTTTCAGTTATAGTTGGAGATGTATTCACAGTAATCATTAAACAGAATACATAATTAATCAGAAGATGAAGAGGGATACAGTGGATCACTGAGCTGATGTGCTCTCAATGATTGATCTCCCTCCCTCTCAGCAATGCCCCTTTTGTTCTCTGGGCAAAGTAAACAGGACGGGCAACCATTACATGGAAATCTGTACAGGAATGATTACAAGGCTTGTAGGTGTTTATGTCCCATAAAACAGTGGCTCCCTGCCACAGACTAGTGTGGTGTAGCTGGGTGCTAGGGCTGCTGAGGAAACTGATGATTTTAAGCAATAAGAGTTGGGTTTAGCAGAGCCAGCTCTCAAAAAGGAAGAACTCGTGCAGCATTGTCACTCATGGACTCTGAGAATATAGGCTTCTGAAGCCTTTCTGCCTAGGTGATGATGTGAGAACTGTGCATACGCTTACCTAAGGAGAACTAGAGTTGTATAAAGTTTTATAAAAAGCATTTACAAATGTATTTTTGAATATCAGTGAAATTTGTTGCATAAATTACATTGGAAGTTACTATACCACTATGAAATACTTAAAATAATTTAATCAATTTGTTTTATGAACTGAACTGGAGACTTTACTTGTAGTTGTGATTCTGATGAAACTTGTACTGTTTTTTTTCTACTGTAATGCGTAACCAGAGTGTTCTTTTCCATAATCTCACATTTTCATGGAGAACTTTTAAAAGCACTCAGTAGATTAGGAAATCACTAATTTCCATTAATTTGATTAACGGAGTGCATATGTTCTTGAAATATTTCAGTGCATGTGATATTGTAAGTAAACTTAACATGCTACAAATCTAGAACCCCTGTAAAACTTCCTCACCTGCAGAGAGCTCCTGATCTGAGTCTGGATTGTGCAGAGTTTAAAATGGGCCTTCTCAGGTGTAACAGCAGCAGTGGTGAAGGAACTGTATCACCTGTGCTAGCCATGTCAGGTGTGCAGGGATGTTTACATCATGAACCTAAAATCCTTGGAATGACTTGCTCACTTCATGATGTGAAGCACAGTCAAATGTAGGAAGACACTGGAAGGGTTGAGATTCACATCCACACCTGCTGTTTAAAGTAAGGATTAATTGTTCATCCTCCTAATTTCTTTGGGGTTTTTTTCCCCTACATGCGGTTTCTTCCTGAGTGCCGCCTTTGGCCCTTGCGACAGGTGGCATCGTGATGGAAATTTGTATTTCCTAAAAGGTTTATGTCCCATAACTCCTCTTAAAGTGCTGCTATTGAAAAATGCTGCAAAATGCCTCAAATACTGTGGGAATGCATTCTTCCCTGAAAGAGCAGGAGTGGATGATGATGGACGACAGCATGCTTCAATGGAAGACTGGATCGTAGGCTTTGTGAGAGTTCTTTACTCGTGAGTTGAAGATGATGTTCTGGGGACAAGGTGAGTGACAGCCGAACTGTGTAGAGTTTTCCTTCCCTCACTGCAGTTCAGGTGGAGGTTTGGGTTTAAGGAGGTATTACAGCAGGGAGCAGTGAGAGCTCCTAAGGAACCCTGAGCAGGACACTGGGTCCATGCTGTAGCGCAGAGAATGGTAAGATCCAAAGGCTGCAGATCATCAGGTGTCCCACAGAAAGAATGTGCTGTGCTTACTTGTCGGGTTAAAACAGGATGTTATCTGGGAAGTGCATTAATCTCCATAGCCATGGGCCAAATCCTGTCTGGTTTTCATGTTCACAGCAATCTGTAAATGGAAGCTGCAGTAGAAAATTGTCATCCAAAGGGCAAATGTGTTTGAAAGGGGAAAACAAGCAAACTAAGGGTTGTACCGCAGAAAACATGTTTCAATAAATATCTTTTATTCTGGTCTTGTTTAGTGGAGATGGGCCTTGTGGATTTGGAGTTTAATTTATTACATGACATTCAGTGGCAAAGTCAGAACAAAGGTACTTTGAATTGTGTACATTGGTTGAAGTAGTTACTTTATTTCATAATAAAAGTAACTTCCAAATAAAAATAAAAAGTAACTTCCAAACACAATGTGTGTTGCACCTGACTAAATGAGACTACAGTGCACAAAGGCACTTTAATCCTCTGGGAACTACTGGAATATAGATGAAAGCATGTGAAATTGCGCCTGATGCTGTGTTGTTAATTGTTTTTGAGATTTAAAGTTCTACATTCATTATGCTTGGTGGATGAATGTGTCTAGTCTAGTCTCAGTTTCTTTGATCCAAGTGTCTAAAGCTGCCCCTCAATCTCCTCTGATCTGTATGTGTTTGTAATTTCATTCGCTATTTTCTGACATTCTTGGACCACAGGGGGTATTGTTACTATTACCTGTGTTTATTTTATAGAACATTGTACTATGCTATCTACCAACTTTTGTAACTTAATTATTAGTGATATTTAGGGTCATTCTAATAGCTGTGTATTTGGCAAATTATTAAAATTTTCTGCAAATTACTTGCAAGTATAATTGGTTTCTTTTAAATACAAGAAGATTGTTGAGAAAAAGTTTACTTGACTATTACCTGCACTGATGAATCCATCCTTCCTTCCTGCCTTCCTGCCTTCCTTCCTCACTCTATAATGGGTTTCCCTTGGGTTTACCAGCTTTGCTTTACCACCATAGTTTTGTCACAGCATCCATTGCCATTGTTTGTTGGGAATACCTGCTGGATATACAAGAATCATCTCTATAAAATAAAACAATACCACACTCCTTTAAACTCATCCTAGAAAACCCTTAACAGGACCACAAGAGGCTGTATATGATGTTAATTACAAGTCCTTTTGCATCCAACATCAGGTCCCAAATTCTGAAAGCATGCAGGAACAGCCTTAGTGCTTCACTTTTAAGCTGGTTTGGTTTGGAGGGGGGATTATGTTGGGAATTTTTTTTTTTTTAATGTGTTGTCTTCCTTGTCTACCAAAAGCTTTCTAAATGTGTTCAATAGTCTTAAGTACTGTCCCATGGCTCTGTGTAGCCTTCCTTCCCCAGCTCCAGAATTGGAAGAAATGATGGGGTGAGGCTGTAACTGGCAAAAAGCACAGTATTGTGAGGATCTAGGGGGTTTTTTGTGTTTTGAATTTAAAAAATGAATAGTGGTTGTGCACTGAAGAATCTTGTAAAGAAATCCCCATTTCCTTGTTGGTGTAAAGCGAAGAAGGAATGACACCCCTTTGTTGCCTGCTCCCATCACTTGTCAGGGGTATTGCCTGGCTGGGGGTCACTGTCTCTGCTGTCTCCTTCCTTTCGCACATGGTGCATGTTTGAACAGCTGCACAGTGAAATATGTTAGAGAACTGATGCGGCTGAGAACTGCCTCAGACTAAGAAAATGCCATGTGGGGAGATGTGGAGAGGAGCTGGGGAGCTGCACAGAGCCCACACACAGGGACATCCCATCCAGGATGGACACGGTGTTGGGATACGGCTCCATGTGAAGACCAAACCTACTAGTCTCTTAGTGCAAAGACGTACTCCTGAGTCTCTGCTAGCATAGCTCTTGGGTTTGTTCCACTGCCTCTGTGCACAGCGTGACTGATGCCTGGCAGATGCCAAACGCTACAGTCCCACCTATCTGACACATAAATTACTAATTTTCTGCTGTCCTGGCTTCCTCAATTTGGCTCATTTTGAGGGAGGTAAGTGCCTTTTCTGGGTGCAGTGGAGGAAGGACTGGGGCTGTGGGAGGGGAATGGGTGTTAAAGAATCTGTTCAGCGCAGGTAGGTCGAGGGCAGCTGCAGGTTGAACGCTGGGGGAGCCTGGGGCCAGAGGCTGTGACCTGCTGACCCTCTGTATAACGAGGGCCCTGGGGACCTGTGGCCCGGCCAGGGGACCGGACACTTGGAGAGGAGCGGAGGACCCCAAACTTTTGTGCTCAGACTGTGAGGGGATAAAAGCCAAGGGGTTCCTTTGTTCAGGGGTCCCTCCTTGAAGAACCAGCTGGATTTGTTATTTAGTTACTTAGTCACTGCACCAAAATTAAATAATTTTAAGAATTTGGATGTCTGAGACTGCCATGGGAAACCTGGGTCTGAGCCCATAAGAAAACCCAGCATGAGTGTGGGGTGCAGCTGCGAAGGGGCCTCGGTCCGGCTCAGGTGGTGCAAGAGTGACTGTCAGAGTCGTCCTGGATGCTCAGACAGGGAAGTTTCCTTTACAGTGGGGTTTCTAGACAGGCTCACCTTTAATATCAGACATTTCCCTTATCTCCTGTTGCTGCTCTGCTGTTTTTGCTTATACTTTTCATCCTTCTTGCCATCCCCAAATGTAGACTTCCTCTTAATGTAACTGTGTAGTTTGTGGTTTAGGCCAGCACAAAATTTGAGGATAAATATAATTTAGAATAAGAACTGTAAAATACCTGCCATATATGCATTTTCCTCTGGCCATCTCTACACTTACTTTGACCTTGAACAGAGCAAATAAATCCACCTGTGTGTTGTGCAGCGTATCTGAAGTACAGCCAATTGCCTGTTGCCCTGGATCTCCCTGCTGCTGGCAGTAAAGGATCGGTGTCAACACTCACTTTTTGGTTGATGAAACATAAGGAGAAACTGAGTTCAGCTCATTTTTTCCACAGCTATATAAACTACAATGTAGCTGGCAATAAAAACTTGATTTTTTGGCAGTTTCAGTGGATATAAGTTGGGCCAGTGGATGGGAAACTGTCAAATAGGTACCATGCCCAAGTACTAATTTTGCAAAATTACTTATCAAAAGAAAGAAAAAAACCAGGAATAGCTACAAAGAAAATGCTGACAATCTGGGCTTGGGCAACAGGAACCTTTTGTTTTCAAATACTCTGATGCTCAAATACTGTGTCTCATCTAGGATATGCCCTTGGCCTTCGCCAAGACCTGTAAGTCTGTAGGTAGGAGGGATTAATTACCAGAAAACATCATGTTCAGTATCAATCAAAAACCCTTGGGAATTTGTTATGGGTCTCTATTCAATCCAAGCAGAAAACTTATGCTACGATTTAAATCTGTAAAAGCAATGGTCCTCTGTTGAATATAGTCAAATTGCAACTTGAATACTCAAGTGTGGTTTCAAAATACTGAAGGAAAGCAGAGCTGGCTGGGCCCTCATGCAGGATCATACAACCTTGCGATAGGTCTTGCCCTGTTTAAATCTTCACCATGGTCTCACCTGTGGACGGTGCATGTCTTGGGACACTGCCTGGATCACCCAGGGCATATTTCATCTCCAGCTCAGGCTGGTGGAGCATTTCGCTCCATCCTTTCCTTCCAATGCCATGAAACGCTGAGCTCAGGCACTCCCTATCCTCTTTCCAAGTTTTATTCCAAGTTCTTTACTGTTCCATTTTTGGTTGGGTTTTTTTTTTTTTTTCTGTTTAAAATACATCTGGGGGAAAAAAACCCAAAGCAGCATTTTTCACCTATGAAGTGCCATGGGATCTCTGGATGGCAGGCAGCTTTGGTTATCAAAGCCCTCTTCCAGAAGCACACAGCTCTCCTTAGTGTGTAACGAAAGTCCAGAATAACCCATTAGACTACAGAAGTTGCCATGGGTACATGGGAAGTAATAATTATTAATACTGTATTGTACAACCTTCTTTATAAGGAAAAACAATGTTTTTGTAAATAGACAACATGGCCTCAGGCTGGCTGTTTTTAATTTCTTTTAAACCTGACTTCTACTAAACTTTAGTATTAAAATTGTAGGTTAAAAATTAACTAAGAGACATATCATAATTGCTATTATCAGTTAGACTGTTTTGTGATCTGCATGAGGAAGATGGCAGCAGTGAAATGGAAAATGATCAATCCAGGCATCAAAGCAATAGTTAGTTTGTCTGGGTCTAGAGCTGTATTTTTATGAGTTTGTAATTATCATTGGAAAGCTGGGCCGTTCACGCAAGCTTTTCTTTCCATCGCAGTGATTAACAAATGAAACCAAACTAATGGCCCATACATAACCTTTGATTAAATTACAGTTATCCTTAAAGCTAGGGAAAGCTCATGTAACTGGATTTCCAGTCTAATTAAAACCCAACAGCTCACACAGGCTGTGAGACTCTTCTGACACAACTGGAAGGTTTTCAAGAAGCTCAGCTCGAGCTAACTCTGAAATCTTGGAGTTGACATACATAATATTAACGCTAATGGCAGTTTCTAATTTTGACCCAAGCTTAGCGTTTGCTTGCTCATGAAGGAGAGGTACCCTCAGGGATGTAAAATGCACTCCTTTCAGGGAGACAGCTCTTTGTTCAGTGGCCTTTTCAGATTAATTGTGCAGTGAGAGAAGAAGGCAAGTCTCCAGTGCAGTGCTTCCCCTGCACTCCCCATCAGGACTCCTACAGAATTCGGCCCACTGCCTGGAATTAATGCATTGGCATTTAATCAGCTGGAACTCAGCTTCTTCCTACCCTGCCTGAAGCTTTTTGAGTCCATTTTTAACATTGGTACCCCAACATTTGGAGCAAGGAAGTTCCAAGACTCTCCCCTGGAATGGTGATGCCTTGCTGGAGGCTGATAACCAGCCAGGCTTTGTCACAGCTCAGCTTTCACATCCACTTGCTTTGGGCATGACCAGAAGCATCAGTGTTTTAACACTGTTAAAACTCTGCCTGGAGAAGTAAAATGACGAATTGTTTGATTCATAAAGGCTGGTGTGCCTCTAGGAAAATAGCAAAGACACGGAAGTCCTGTGCATGCCCTTTTTTGGGGCTTCATTATTGAGCCTTTTTTTCACTTTAAAGGCTTCCACCTCACCTGGTACCAGTACAAAAACAGCTGTGCTGTGTTAGAGCAGTCAGCAGGACAACCAGCATGGGAAGCCCGAAAAGTGAACCAGGAGGTATTTATAATGAAAAGTTTCTTGCCAGCAGGAAGGGAAGATTCCACTTTTAGTCCTCAATTATGTTAGCTTTGCTTAAATTAAAGTATCTACATGGAATCCAAGGCAGAATGCACAATCAGTTAAAGAAGGGACTGGGAGAGATATCCAGGCTGAAGAGGAGAATTCATTTGCAGGGAACTGGGCATTCTCCCTTAAAGAAAAGTGCATTGAAATAAAAGAAGTTTAACAAAAAGAAGAGTTTGTATATAGCAATACAGCACACCAGCATAACCGTGTAGTAACAGAAATCACCGATTTCATCACACTAAAGTAGAGCCTGGGAATTGCAGAAGGGCTCCCTTAACCTCACCTATGTTATACTTAAATCCCAATGCTAGCTCTTTCCATGGCAACCACTGCAATATATCCTGTGTGACTCTTAATAAAGTGGAAAATTGAATTCAATTTTTGTGCTAAAGTGGCCTTATAATTTGGTACAGAAAACTCAAGCTGTCACATTTTGGTTGGTATTACTGAATGAATACTGTTTGGGTCCACTTTTCTTGGGACACGAGTGGGAGGTTTCCTCTTGCAATACATTTAGAAAAGACCCTTTGCCCCTGTGATGGAATTCTGTGCCACTTGCAGTTGCACACCACACTCCTGACTACAGAGTACTGTCCTGTCTGCAGGCAGTTGTCTGCAGTGTCTCTTTACTTATATTTCTTCCATGCCTCAAGAGGAGCATCCTGTTTGTTTGTGGTGAATGTCCTGAATTCTGGTCCTATTCTGGCTCAATGCCCCGCAGGCTTGTCAAGTTCCAGCATTTCCAGTGACCCTCTTGAGATTATTTTCTTGCTTCAGGGTTTTTTTTCTCTTCCCTGTCTTTCTTTCAGCAGGAGCTAAACTGACCGCCAACAGACACTGTTGAATTCTACCGTTAGCACATTCTTTCCAAACATGTTAACAGCTATTCAGGCTTGGGCACTCCTAGACACGGGAAATATATAATGCAGCTTTCTTAAACACAGAGAATGATTGGGTGTTTTGGGCAGACAGTATCTTCTGCATTTTTCCTGCCTGCCATTGCAGTGGGGAGGCCCTGGATCCTCCCAGGTTCTCTCGCACTTTCTGGCACTGCTGCAGCCCTGGCCCCATTCTTAGAGAGGGTGTTCATACCTCACTAGCATGGGACAAGAAATCCTGGAATGGTTCTTGTCTTGGTTTCGAGGCAAATTTCAGGAGAAAATGCTCTGGAATGAGCGTTTCCTCTAAAGAGAAAGGGCTTTAATAACTCTCTTTTTTTCTGCCAATGAGAGAAATTGATACCAGTGGGTGAAAGTGAAACCTAAGTGGTATGTAACAAAAGGTCAACCACAAGTAACATTGCAACAAGACGTGCAGGTAAAGCAAGCAAGATAGCAAAGCCAGTGAGATAACATGTGCCATCAAAAGCAAGACAGCAAGTTTTAATGGAACTTGCAAACTGCAAAATTAGCTAAAAACAAGTTAGACTGAAAAACAAGAAGCACCAGGCATGCACTGAAGATAGAGGTAAAATTTCAAACGTGAGGAAGACTACAGAAATCTTCATCAGAAGACCACCAGAAGACTGATGACTACCACAGAATGAACTGATGCATGCACAGAAGCAACAAACTGATGACACAGCTTTATGCAAATATGAGTAAGTTAATGATATGTTGTGATTGTGACGTGGAGTAGAAAGACTTTTAAAATGCAACTGAAGGCTAAAGAAGATTGAGTGAGTTTTGTGGTGGAGAGATCCCCCTCACTCCCAGCAGTAGCAGCAGTGATTGTGAACATTGAAGAGGCATGCAAGTTTACACTAGGACAAAAGATAACTGTCTCAGTGTCGCACACGGTGTCAGCTGTTTTAGATCACAAAAGGAACCATTGACTGTCTCCTTCGAGGTTCCTAAAATACCAAGCAGTTCTGGCCAAATCTGATGATACTGAAATTCAAATGACCAGTACTGTTAACCCCGCCTCTTTTCTGCAAGGAAAGTCTGAGGCTGAACCTGTAGTACAGGACTGCCTAGAGACCATCGAAGGCATGTACTTCAGATGCCCAGATCTAAAGGAGGAGCCGCTCCTGGATGTCGTGAACTGATTCACTGATGGCGGCAGTTTTGTGAGACATGGTGTGCGAATGGCGGTGTATGCTGTGACGACAGTCTTGGAGGTAATCGAGTCAAACCCATTACCAGCAGGAACCTCAGCACAAAAAGCTGAGCTGATAGCCCTCACTCAAGCATTAGAACTGGCAAAGAAAAGGAAAGAAAGTTAATATTTTGACTGATTCCAAATATCCTTATGGAATTGTTCATGCCCATGGAGCCATATGGAGAGAAAGAGGACTCCTGACTGCACAAAAGAAGATTGTCAAATATGCAACCGAAATCCTTAGGCTCCTTGAGGCAGTGAAATTCCCATTGCAAGTGGCAATTATACATTGCTGAGGGCACTCCAAAGGTAACACCCTCCTGGAAGCAGGTAACAAATTTGCAGATTATGAAGCTAAAATCACTGCTGAAAGAAATGAACCAATTGTGGCAGCTTTAATACCTACTGCAGTATCAGCTAAGCAGCCTGTAAAATACCAACCCTCTGATTATAAATGGATTAATGAAAATAAAGGAAAACTTTTAGAAAATGGTTGGGAACAATCAGAAACAGGTCAATTAATAATACCAGAAAAGTTGATGAGACATTATGTAAAATCCAAACATGATAAGACCCACTGGGGAGCAGAACCCTTACACCAATACCTAAGGGAATGAATTGCAGGCTTGCAAGACATTGTTAAAGAAGTATGTGTGACTTGTTTGAAGAATAAGCCAAATACAACAGTTAGGCTAGAACAAGGGGTTATTAGCAGAGGAGCTTTTGCTGGAGACTTGTGGCAGATAGACTTTTCTGAAATCCCATGAAAGGGCAGTTTCCAACATTTGTTGGTACTTACTGATACTTTCTCTGGGTGGCCAGAAGCATTCCCTTGTAGGACAAATAAAGCTACAGAAGTAATAAAAGTACGGTTGAAAGAGATCATACCTAGATTTGGTGTACCTAGGTGACGGCGCGGACCGGACGAAGGAAGCAAGAGACGACCCAATAT
>VZTI01005351.1:5828-77349 GCA_013397865.1 Struthidea cinerea | reverse complement strand
CTACATAGAGGAACCCTGCTAGAGAACATAGTAAGAAGGTGCTGTCTTTGACATCCAGGGGAAACTGGACATTTTCAAAAGGTGACGTGCCAGATCTGAAGGGGAAGAAGGAGATGAAGAGCTGGGAATTATAATCCCCTGCTTTCCCCCTAACAAACTGGGTGTAATTGCTAATACATTCCAAAAGAAAACTTCCAAGGCCAGAATGGAAAAACAACATGACATACACATTCTTGATGGTTTCCATTACTTCAGCCAAACTTCGAGAAATCACTAGCACCAGGCATATCAAAATGGCAGTCCTGATTCTTATTCCTGATTTATAAAAATGTAAGCCAAGGACCCAATTGCCCATAGGTGTGGACATGTACTTATGGCTAAGTTCCACAGAAAAATTATTAAATCAAACATGGTGTTACTGCTGTACCTCAATACAAAAGTGTTTCAAACTAAAATGTTTGGTTGTTTCTTCCACTTTCACCTGCCCCTTGAGTTGGGCGCCAAATTTATGTCTCGGTTTCCGAGACAAAACTTCAGGAGGAAACACGCCGGAATGAGTGTCTCCTGCGAACGGAAAAAGGCCTCCCCATTTCCCCCACCAATAAGACAAGTGGGTCACAGCAAGTGAAAGTGGAAAAAACAAACTGTTTATTAACACCAAACAAAACAAGGTAGAACAGGGGGGAACAAAACCCTCAAATTACAACAAATTCCCGGAGAGGGAACAGACACTCGGGCTCGGACCAGCCAGGGCCACCCCACGGGCCCGCCGGGACCACCCGCAGGCTCCCCGGACTGGCGAGGAGGGAAGGGAGGCAGGGATGCAAGGGGGAGGGAAGGGAAAAAGAACAAGAAAACCCAACAGAACCTTTTACCAGCTAGCCGGAACACAACAGAACCCAGAAAAGCAGCACAGCGCTGCCGGCGCACTCCCTCCCGAGCCCCCAGAGCCCTCGGCGGCTGGGCCCGGCCGTTCAGCCTTGAACCGCCCCGCCCCCGGTGTATATGTGTGTATTTAAATACTTTGCAACAAATGGCAGGACTTTGATTTCTAGTAATTTTATAACTGGAGGCGTTCTTATGGTATAAAGTACTACCTCCACATTTTATTTTTCGTATTATGAGAGGTTCAGCTAGGATCCCTAAGAATTAATCAACATTTAAGAATGAGGACCAGGAATTTTAGTGTAAAATCATCTCTCACAATTAAAGCTAGTACACTTGATTTTCTAGTACTTGTGTCTTTGTGAACTTCCGCTACTGTATCAGAACTGTAACATTTTTCACATCCCCCCATTGTGATGTATTTTACGTCCAACAGTTCTCTGGAGACACAGGACTGAAGGGAACCTTGAGATGTCATTAAGTCTATTATTGCTTTGCTCCAGAAAGAACAATTATACTAGTGTCATTTCTGACAGGTGTTCCACTAGTTGGTTCTTAAGGACTTTAAAAGATGGAGATTCCACCAATTCTCTAGGCAATTTATTGCCATGTTCACTTTCCTACCAATTAAGCTGTAGTTTGTACCCATTACTTCCAGGCATAGAACATGGAAGAATGGATTATTCCTTCTCTTTGCCAACACCTTATATGTATTTGAAGATTGTTTGGTTCCAGCAGTCCTTTCATTTCCAGGTTAAATAATCCAATTTGTACAGCCATTTTTCATAGGTCACATTTTTAGACTACTGAACATTCTCATTTTTTCTCTACTGAATTCTCTCCAACTGGTCCACATATAATTGGAAAATTGCTCTGAGTGAAGCCTTTAAATGCTGAATCAATAGGAAGAATTTCTTCATGTCTTGCAGGCTACACTTGAGGTAATAAATTCCATTTGATCCCAAAGAGCTCTGGACTTCTTTTGTCAATATGACATTGTTGAATCATGTTGAGCACATCTACAGTTATGGCCAGTTTTAACCCCTATGTCCTTTCCTGTAGAACTGCTCTTTAAATTACTTTTATCCAACCTGTATACAAAATAGACAATGACTGCCTAATGCATGGGTACCCACTGAATAGCATCTGATTATTTTCAGATTATGTGTCCAATTTGTCAAGATCCATTTAAATTGTTTTACCATTCTCCGTATAGTCATCCCTAGCTTGGCTCCATCTGCAAATTAAATAATCATACTCTGCACTCCATCGTCCCATTTATTAACAAAACCATTGAACAGCATATGGGTTAGAAATTGGTACTACTCTATGAGTCCTTCTGTTTTGACAGCGACTGATTGATAAATACTCTTTCAGTATTCTTTTAAAATTCAATTTCTAGTTCTAGACCTAGATTCCCAGAAGTCACCATGTTTCTTTAGCTAGCATACGACATGCTGACATGGAGGATATCAAAAGTCTTTCCAAAATCAAAGTACAGCAAGTGTGTCTGCCCTTGGTCCACATACTCTTTTCCTGCCACTGAAGGAAATTTAGCTAATAGCTAATTGAAAATATCACATATAATTGGTGCAAAACAGAATGCAAAGCCTGACTGAGTGAAATCCTTGCAATGGACCGTATCCCATACTGTGTTTTTCTTCCCACAGAGGAGTTGCCTACCCCCAAAATTTGTTTTTTATTTTCTGTAGATTACAAAGTGTCTTGGGAATCTGAAACACTTTGCATGACTTGATGAATAGCAGAGATGTTTGTGCTGCAAAGGTTTTAACTTCTCTAAAATGAAAACAAAATATCACTAATTGGGAAAGAAAATAGATAGCAAACAATACATAGCAGATGGTTTAAAATGTAAAAAACTCATAAGGGAAGATAAAGGTGACAGAAGGCTTTGTGGATGGCAGCGCTGAGACCAATAAAAAATGGTGTCTGAAGTCTATTTTGAAAGAAATGAAAGAATTGAAAATTCTAACAGTGGTACAGGCTCATTGCTCAACGGAGATGGTAGATTTATTCACAATAGTACAGGAGCAGAAGTGTTTATGAAATATTTCCATGCTGTATTTAAAATGAAGAGAGATCACAAAAGGATTATTCTCGTATGATGAAGTACTTTCTAGCCTATTTGTGACAAAGGACATTAAACAGCTACTGCATTTAATAATTTTTAAAATATCAGACTGGGAAAACTTGCGTCTAATTCCTAAAAGCACCATTTGAGGAACTTTCTGGCTGACTTGTCTTAACACTTACTAAATTCTGGACTTTCTATGAAATTCCAGAAGACTGAAAAAATGATAACATCATGCCGATAGTCCAAGAGGGCAGGACAAATGCAGGAGAGGAAGATCTACTAAAGAAGCAACATATGGTTTTAATAGATAAAGTTTTGCAGTGTAACACATTTCCAACAGATTTATCAAAATTACTTTAAAAATATAGAGAAACCTGAATTTTTGCCCAGTTAAAACAGATGGCAGGCACTGCAGTGTTTCCAGACTCCAGCTTCAAGTTTTGAAGGAGACTCAAAAGGAGTTAAAACAAAAAGTAACTGAGCTGTCTGACATACTCTCTTGTAAACAATTATTGATACCGAGCAGCTTGCCACAGCTCCATCAGTTGTATGAGGTGTAGAGCAGGATTAGTCAGTATGTAATTGGCAGCAGTTACAATACTTTAGCAAATTAGAGAAAATGCATATCCTCCTGCTGCTCTATATTTGGTTATGTATTGCATTTTCGTGTTTATGCTTTTGTGAACATTATCATTCATCAACTGCCTTCAAGATAATGTGCTCCAGATAAGCAATCATTTTGTATTATCATCAGGTTTTGTGCTCCTACCTGTACAGAGATATACAAATTTAGAACTTCTCTATTATTGTCAGAAAAGCCTGATTCTGTCAGGGTTTGCATGTCAAAAGCTGATGGACCAGGGAGAAGGCCCTTGTTCTCAAGAAGTCCATTGAAATTCTTCAAACCAAGACTAGAGACATCAAAAGTGACCATTCCTGAAACTTTGGTAATCAGCTTTGATAGTCTAAGATGCTCAGCTTGTTAACCTTTGAGTTCAGCTGGAAATAGGACAGGACTAGACATCAGAAGTTAAAGCAAAGCCCAACCCAAATTACTTTCAAAACCAAGCACAAACAACTGAGAAACTCAAATACAACTATTGAACATTCAGCTCAAAGGTCTTAAATGAGTGTCTTGGCATGACTTTATGATGCTGTATCCCCTGTTGCCTGTTCTATGCCAGACATGAATCCTGTGCCTTTCTGTGCCTATAAGCTGGGTCCGAGAGAAAGGGAAAAGAAAGAGCTGAACTGCTTTGTGTTCAAGGACACAGATACAACACTCCCCTGCATTCTGCTGCTGGGAAGCAGAGAAAGCACTTTCCTGCTTTTCCCACCTCTCAGCTCTCTGCAGCAGGGAAGAGACTGGCATTCTCTTGCTTTTTAGCTAGCCTCTTGTTCATTAGCTAAAGCACGGAGTTTCCTCAGACTTTGGCTTCTTCTTCTTCTCTCCTGGACTGTTCGGTAACACCAGAACATCACCAGGAGGCCCCACACCGCGGCCTGGAGGGGCCCATGCCGCACCCCAGCTCCAGAGAGAGCAAAGCCACACCTACAGAAAGGACTTTTAAATCTTCCCAGGTCTTGGTTTAGCTTTGGTCTTCTTTAATTTTTTTGTTTTTCATGAGTCCGTTTTACTCAGAGTTTGAATTAGAAAGCGGGAGAGGTGAAGTTCTCCTTGGGCTTATGTTTATTATTTCTTATCTGTAACACAGCTGCACAGAGACTGCTTTCTAAGTTAACAAGGTGGAAAAATGGCAAAAATAGCCCCTGAGTGCTACTTTCAAGGTCTTTTTACTCTACCCAATTACAGATTGCAAAGTAACATGTTTTTACTTAAAATCCAATGAGTATCTGTACCTGACCTGCAGTGGGGATTTCTTGAATCAATACCAGAAAACTCAGGTTGGTGAAGAAGAAAGAAGAAAGAAGAAGTACAAATCCACGCCCAAAATCCTCCATCTTGTTACGTATACATATTACTGTATTCCATAAACCTAAATTCTATATCTCTACACATTCCACCCAGTGATACAACTTTAATTACACAGCAACAATCTCAGTACTATTACACAATCTGGGAAGTTTTTCCCAAGGCCTAAGATCAAATGGAGTGTGCTTTTGAGGATCATTGCTTGTCAGAGTAGAAATAATGAAACTCTCAGAATTCAGGGTTCCAACACCAGGTCTTCTCCACAGCAAGAGGTTTTATTATTTAACATTATTCATTCTTCTTTTCCATGCCTGCGTGCACTTTGCTTGTTAAATAAATAGGTTTTTTTCACCTTCCTCCAAGGAATTTCTTTCAGAACCTAGTGGGGGAGGGGCTGTTGAAATCTGCCTTCTAACAGAGGGACATTAATTTGGGATGTTTTTCCTCCAAATTTGTCTCAAACCAAGACAATGAGAGATTTTGTGCACTTAGTGTGTGGTAGATATCTTTACTTGCCATCAATTTTTAAGTTTTTTTTAATCCATACATTATGTCTCTTGTAACTAGCTATTTCATCCCTCAAAGCCTATGTCACAAGCATCTAGCTTCCTACATCTTGACAAAAATGCATCCTTGGAGGACTGGGCAAGAATACTGAGACTTCAATTCATCTCACCCCGGAGGCATTTCTGCAGCATGATTCATCTAGTCCCAAAGTAAGCATCTGAAGCAGGTCTGATGAATCAAGTCTTAAACCCCCTATTTCTTTCCCTTTTCCATAAAGAAATGGGTGGCCCACCAGGTGTCAGTGTCTTCATTTTGGATACCCAAAGGGAGGCGAGAAAATTCTAAAACCTATGCTTTCACAAAGTAGAAATAGGCTATGTGGTTTCATTATATCACCATTTCCCCGTCTCTAACAATCTTAACATATATGAGCAATGCATTAGTTTTCTAGATCTGTTTGCCAGAACTTTCCTCACAGTCCATTATTTTAAAGGTCAGAAATTTGGGTCAGTGTACTAGTGTCTATATACCTTCCCCAAATCCCAAAGCTTTAAGCACTTGTTTATTAACCACAGCAAGAATCTCTAGACACCTGGATAAATAGGTCTATTAATTGCAAAAACTGCAGTTTCAAGTCAAAGTGGATCAACATTTATGCATTTTTCAGCTTTCTGTACAAGATAAAACCTGATTTCTCTACACTGGCATCTAAACCATTTTTGGCTCCATTCCATATTCCCTTTTAAGTTTCACTGTCCTCATAGTCATAAATGAAGGGCATAATACTTTGTTTCACTTGTAAATGTCAAGCGGTGTAGCGTTATCATCTGTGCTACCAGTAACACTAATAACACTGCAGACTAGACTGCTCTGTCTTCATCAAAGGCTATGCATCAGTTGAGACACAGTGCTGATGATAACCTGAGTCAGCTATCAGGGAAAAGGGCTCTGTAATATGTAGGTCACTACCAGGGTTCATTTCAGCAAACACCTGCAAATTGCACTTTGCCAGAAAAAAAATCATGTCGACAAAAACAAAAGCAAACTGCAGAGAAGATGTATGAATGTATTTATATCCTCATGCCCTACCCATGCACACAAGAAGCTCTTGATAGCTTTTTGAACATCTGTGTAATCCCTCTCCTCCCACAATTTTGGATTCTTTTTGCACTGATTTTTTCAAATGGTTTCCAAGCCACATTTTTACTCTACCTATTAAAGCAGTATAAACATGTTGGTTTCTATGCCAGCAACAAAGGACACTGCATAAAAAGACCTGGAGTCTAAAAGTGCTGAACTCCAAGTGTGGGGGTACTAAAAAGAAATTCCTACATATCAGCAGAATAAAAAACTCTTCTATTAATTCTCAGTTAACATCTGTCCTGCACATAGCGGTGGAGGGAAGAGTCCTCTGAGTGACCAGCTAGGTTCACCAGCCCTTCAAGTAGAGGTTTACCTCATTGTCTGCACAGTAATAAATTAATCTACACTATTCAGATTTTTTTTTTTTAATTAGACTAATTTTAAGGCTAATCTGCAATTATTTGGAATTTTTTTCCTTCACTGTTGTCAGTGGAGTTGGAAGTTTATGACAAAGAGAAGTAT
The DNA here is from genome assembly GCA_013397865.1 of Struthidea cinerea. Taxonomy (NCBI): domain Eukaryota; kingdom Metazoa; phylum Chordata; class Aves; order Passeriformes; family Corcoracidae; genus Struthidea; species Struthidea cinerea. Next base: position 70,324 of record VZTI01005351.1, on the reverse strand, counting down.
TGCTTAACACTGAAATCTAATTAGCTCACTATGCAACGCATCCTCACAACTAGTATGTTTAAATAATGCATCCCACTTCTGTTTGTCTGCCATGGCTGCTGCCTCGGTATTTTCCCTATCTATTATTCTTATTCCAGGGAGGATTCATTCAGGGCACCCACATGTTTATACATACTGAAATTACACACTTTAATACAAATTAATGTCTATTAAATTATTTTCACGTATTAATTGGATCTTCCCCACTGGAATCCCCTTGCTCTATTTTTTTCATAAGCAGATAAATAAAAGAAATATCTTGAGCTACCATGTACCATCTGGATAAATGTCAGCTACATCCCTACCTAGAGGGTTTGGCGGTTATTTCTCAAGAGGGCAGGTGTTGGTTTTGCTTTCCTTTCCTACAGTTTGCACAGCTGAATAATTTAAAAAGGACTCAGTGCTGAAAGATAAAATGAAGATGGAGTATATTATTTCTGGCTACAATCCCCTGTGCTATAGGTGGCATTTTCTGCTAATACAGCTTGAAGTAGAATTGCTAGCAAAACCAGAGATTTGAATCATTATAATTAAGGCTGTGTCAAATGGGATTTTTCTTTGAAAAAGAATACATACATAAATAATACTAAATGCATGTGCCACCAGTATATATTTAATCTATTAATCAGTTGCATCCCGAAATGAATGGTCATTTGGTGAGTTCACTAAAATTCCTGTATCCTAAATATCAGACCAAAGCAGCAACTGTAGAGAAATGTTCTATGAAAAATGTTCTTCAAATTTATTGCCTTTGAAAAATACAATATTTTCCCATAATTAATAAGCTGGCAAAATCTGTCAAACTTTGAATTCTCTTCCATCATTACAATCAGAGTTCTGCATAGTAGGGCCGACATTTTTGAGATTCCATTAAAATGGATGCAGTGTAAGCATATAATACAGGGCTTTGTTGAAATCAAAGGGTTTGCAGCATAAATAAGAGGAACAGAAGTTTGGAAAGGTCAGAGTGAAGAAGGAATTTGACAAGGGCCATGCATAATTAAGTGTCAAAACTCCAAATTGACTCAGGATGCCTGGGCTAGCTAAGTGATGTGTTGTCTGCATGTACGACAGCGTAGGGGAAGGTGTGTCTTTTGAAGAAATGCCATGATTCTGCACCATGTGCTAACCTCTGAATTTGTCTAATAGGGTTTTGGTCTCAATTGTGTGTGCAACTCAACTCTGATTGTTTTCTGTGCAAAATTCAATCTTGGGCAAAATAGGCTGTGTGTGTGCAGCTGCACACTTGCTCTTCAGCCTGTGTCTTCCTGAAGTGTATGTAGTGCTTTATTAACAGTGACAGTATTTTGTAATTGAATATTCAGATAAATTCTGCATGAGGTCAAAATGGTTTATCTATGATCAATCTCCAATTGATTTGCCTGTACAGCCGAAGTATTTGCATATCTCCTCAAACACTGAGCTGAGAACACACTGAGCAGCATGGTGAAGCATGCCTCAAGAGCCAGTAGTTAAAAAGGGGTCAAGGTGAGGGTCAATACAATACCCACTACAGCAGCAGAGAAGTCATCAGTTTGAATTTATTCTCATCTGAGGGACAACCTCATTTGCTGTTGTATATTGAAGGAGGAAAGAAAAAGGGAAGAAAGAAGGAATAGGTGGAAATGATGAAAATGTCAAAGAAAATAGACTTACAGAAAGACGGAAGATGCAGAAGAAATTGCTGTTGTTAAGTAAAGCGGGAAAGAAATCCCTCCAAAAGCAATATATTCTTCAGCAACGTCAAGTACAAGCAGCTCCATTGCCCTTCTCTCAGAGCATTTCTCCTGCCTTCATCTCCAAAAAACACAACTCATGATGTGGCTTGGAGAGGCCTCACAAAACCATCCAAATCACCTCTCTACCTGAACAAAGATCAGCTATTTCTATGTCTGTCATTCCTGACAGATATTTTTTCTAACCTGTCCTTAATGGTGTCCTCAAATGGAGACTGCACATCAGTGTCCTGCCTTAAATCTTAACTAACTATTTCCAGTCTCTAACTCAGTGGTTTAAAACCTTTTTATTGCAAAAATACCTTAAGACACTTCTGGTTGCAGCTGCAGGTTGTAGTCAAATGAAACCACACACTACATATTGCTTTTCTTCATTACTCATCACAAATTATTTTGAGACATCCACATGGCAATTTTTGACCTATGTGAGGACTAAACCCAGCTAATTTAACCAATATATTCTTCAGTAATATTTTCTAGACCATCCAGTATTTGAATCCTTTTGAGTCCTCGGTACTCTCACTTCAAGCATTTTACTGGACTGAGGCAATACTGCAGTGGGATAGAGCAGTCCAGCTGAAGCATAGCTGGTCCCAAGGAAAGAAGGAGTATAACTTTGCACATCCCCACAGTCTGGAGTTTACATTATTCACTGCAGGATATCTGAGTTTGGGTTTCTTTGGCAGTCAGGGAAAGGTAGGACATGATGTTGTCGACTTGTACTCAGTTTGTGATCCATAGAACCTACAAATAAAGATCTGCCATTTAAATGGTTGTTCTCCTCTTTTATTTGTGCAGCTGATTATTCCTGCCTAAATGCAGTTCCTTATATCTATCCCTGGTGAATAGCATCCTATTTATTTCAGACCGTACCTTCAATTTGTCAAGATCACTTTAAATTCCAATCCTGTCTTCCAACATACTCACAGTCCCTTGCAGATTATTGTCATTAGCAAATCTAATAAGCATGCTCTCATTCCTTTCATTTTTGGCAATCCCCTGAGATTACAGCACTGTTATGACCTTGCTAAATTGTAGGGATAAGATACATACTTTTCTGCAACACTTTAAAACAGCAACCATCAATCGAATAGACTTTGAAGATATTTGTTCTCAAGAATTCTGTACAGGTCTCCAGGAAGACAGGGTAAGCCTATGCTGCCTTTGAAGGAAATCCCAAGGCCAATGTCAAAGTGTTTTGTTCAGTTCCATTATTGAGCCTCCCTCACAGCCCCAAACATGCCCAGGCACTGGTACTCTATTTTCATACTTGTGAAGTCCCATCAGGAAGGCATGTCCAGGGCTCATCTAATGCTTCACTTCAGAACACACATCAGCTGCCTTTGAAGCCTTTTGCAAAGGCTTCCTCAGCAGTGGGCAAGGTGCAACAATTGAGACGTGTCAGGGAGCTAAGTCTCTAACAGAGTGAAGGAATTCACCCCACACCACAAAAAGTGTTGCCATCATGGGCTGGCTGTAGAAGTGACCAAAGATGCCAGGTGTGACCCACTCTTGAGACCCCATCTGCACTAGTGCTGGGATAGAACTTGTCTACCTGCCAGGAGAACACAGGGCCTGAAGTTCAGGGAAGCACTTCTGCACTGACTCCAGCACTGCTGAGGTTGCACCTCAAATCCTGTGTTTGGTTTTGGACTCCTCACTATAAGAAAGACATTGAGCTGCTGTAGTATGTCCAGAGAAGGGCAACAGAGCTGGTGAAAGCTCTAGAGAGTGACTCATATGGGGAGAAGCTGAGGGATGTGAGGCTCTTTAGTCAGGAGAAAAGGAGGCAGGTCGGGGGTGGGCCTTATTGCTCTTTACAACTACCTGAAAGGTGGTTGTAGCCAGCTGGGGGTCAGTTCTTTTTTCCCAAATAACACGCAACAAGATGAGAGGAAATGGGTCAAGTTGTGCTGGTGGAGGGCTGGATTATATGTTAGGAAAAATTCCTCCACAGAAGGGGATGTCAAGCATTGGAACAGGCTGCCCAGGGAAGCTGTTGAGTCACCATCCCTGGAGGTTTTTAAAAGGTGTGCAGACTTGGCACCTGGGGGCATGGTTTAATGATGGGCTTGGCCACACTGGGTTAGTGGTTGGACTCGATTATCTTAAAGGTCTTTTCCAACCTAAATGACTCTATGATTCTACTGTTAGGATTTAATCCAACCCTGACTCCAGCAGCAGGTTGTGGATATGGTCTGCCACCAGCTCTGACAGAAAACAATGACTGTAACAAGCCCTGCCAGTGGTACCTTCTCCACTCCTCAGAAGAGCAATGGAGAATCAGGGAGTTTCAACAAAGTAACGTCACAAGATATCTTCTCTACACAGAAATGCCAGCTTTTTAGGTAGTTAAAGGCTGGTTAATATAACTGCTCAGTGCTACAGGCAATCTAGGTTTTGCTGAATACTGTTTCCTTTACTTCTGGACATGAAAATGCTTCAGTTTTCAAAAGATCTAATCCCCGATAATTTTTCTTCAACTAGTATAATTCCTAGATTTAGATAAATGCCATCTCAGATGGAATTTAATTAATAAGACGTCTATTGTGTTTAGACTTTTTTGTCTTTAGTTGCTGTTTTTTTGAAGCAAAGAGACATACAAGTTTATTTACAAAGAGCAAACTTAAAGCTGTTCTGAACACCTCCAGTTACTTCATTTATTTCAGTTTAACAAAAGGTCTGAGAAAAGGGAAAATAACAGACAAAAATCAACCCACAAAAAACTAAATAAGTCTTTATTTGTGAGATTTCCATAACCCTCAATACCACAATGGGAACCATACAAATGCTGAAGTATGCTGGTAATATAAGGAAAAACACTTCACAAAACAAGTGAATGGTATAGTAAGTTGCTCATCACATTCAAATAAACATCCTTGAACAACATCTGCTATAAGCTAAATGTGCTGCAAATATACTTGCTCTAAATTGCTGAGGATAATTAGACATTCAGTTGTCCATCCCCTGCTTTTGTTTTCCAGTTAATCAACTGAGCGGTGTCAAGGGTCAGAAAAACTCCCTCATACATACACTTACGGGGGGAACAGTCAGGTCTTGTTAGGCTCCTGATACAGGAAATTAGCAGATGACTTTTTGATAAAAAGAGCTGGATTTCCTTTGCAGGAAATAGAAGGAAGTCATATCAGCATTAATAGATCTTTTCATGGAAAGAGCCATCATAATTAGTGATCATCATTTATCATCATCACAATTTCACCAACAGATCCTAATCACTCCTTCCCTCAGTTACTCACAGAAAAACAGATGTATGTTAACGTGTTGAACGTAGGAGACCACTTTACGCCTGGTAGAAGATATAGAATGCCTGTGGCATATTTGGACAATTAATTTTACTTTTCCTTATACTTATAATAAGAAAAAAACTGTGCTCATATTGCTGTTTAAATCGCGGTAGTGTAAAGGCATTATTTTTGAAAGAAATTGAAGAGCTACTCTCAAGGGTACAGAAACTCTGTCGGAAAATAGCTTATATATTCCCTTTATTTGTATTTTTTTTCCTTTCACCCACATCTCCCATATTCCAAATCTTTTCTGATACTGGACATTTCTCATCATCTATTTATTATGTGAGATTATCTGCTCTCTCCTTAATCTAGTGTAGTTATATCCAGCTGGAAATAGATGTAGAAGAGATGCAGATGAGGGCTACACATCTCCCAGGCCTGGCACACTTCTGTACCAGCATCGTTTGAGGGAAATCAGAGTTGGCACACCAGACATGACACCCATTAATGCCATTTTCTCTTTCTGTTATCTCACTGTCTGGGAGTATTACAAGAGGATGATGTTCCTCACTGCTAAAGAAAGCCAGACTCCCTGAACAGCTGTGGTTGAAGGGGACCTCTGGATCATCTTGTCCAAAGTCCTGGACTGAATCCCAACACTTTTTGATGCTTTAATCCAAAACCAGGAGAGAGAAAAAAAAAAAAATTATAAGCCTTATTGGGGCGATAGACCTATTTGTTACACATTCTTTAAAATTATGAAAGAGGAGATACATTTATTCATCCCTCCTATCTGATGTAACTTCCTTTACTCTGTATCCTCTGTACAGTGCAGACAGCTGTGTGCAAGTCAGCTGGGTGAAGGAAATGGGGTCAGCTCCATAGATTATTCCTATTACCTGTGAAATCCTCTCTTATCCCTTCAGTTACGGGGGCACACTGAATGCAATGAACTGAGTAAGAAGGGTGCAAAGTTCATAGATATGTTTATATATGTTTTTATGGCCAATAAGAACTTCCCCATTAATGAGCAAGTTAATGATTACCTTATAAAGTTTGGGGTGCCTAAATGCCTACTAGACTAAAGAGTGAGTTCCAAAAGGAGTTTATAATGTACTAAGTATGTCTATTATGAAAATCAGTGAGTAAAACCTTTTTTGAATTATGAGACCAGGGTGTCAACAAGCTTTCTTCTCACCTTTCATGTCATATTGCCAGTTTGCAGAAGGCTTAGCTACATCAGGTACTTTGACCTCCAACTCTTTTAATAAGGATTTTGTACCAGATGGTTAGATAATGCGCTTTACATGCACTGCCTCATGTAGTCTTCTCAATTTTAGCAGCTTATTATGAGCTTGTGGTACTTTTATTCCTAGTATTCTTTTCATGCATATATTGTCTTGGATTAACAATTTCTGCCATTTATTGCCAGTATTTTCAACAAAATTGTTTCCATCCTTCACAGAAATATGTCAGAGATTTTCTGCTACATGGCACAAGCTAGGAAAATCAAATGGACATACTTTATTTCAAAAAGTAATAAAGAACAGCATAATTCAGAGATCATTGCCTGACTATCTTTGCATTCTGATGTGCAATTGCTTGAATCTTGTCTGATTAGCAAACAAAAGATTAAATATGCTTCTAAGTTGAAACAGGATGGAAGTTTGTATGTATGGTGTCACCACCTCTTCTTACTCTACAGGGGAAAATTATGTCATAAATTATTTGGATGCAATAACATTTAATGCCATGTGTTTGTTCTAATGAATTCATTATTTCCCTTGCACTCAGTTTTAGCAGTGATCTTGTGTTAGAGCACATAATCTGTATTTTCATTTCATTTCCTGCAGGCTTTTTTGTTTGGCTCATTTATCTTTCCTTATCCCTTGAAACCATCTATAGTAATTCAGTCCACTGCAGCTAGACCTTCTGACAGAGCCAGAAATAATCAGTTCCAGGCACTGCTGATTCCAAAGTCAGCTTACAACTACCTCATGAATCTGATCATTTTATGCTTTTTAGGTTAATGGAGACTTTTGGACAGCATTTCTTTCTCCTTTGTCCTATCAAGGAGCTCCTCCATTCTCTTTCTTTTCTACTGAACCACAGTTTGAGTTGTTGTACAAAACCAAATCACACAGAGGTATAACAAAATAAAATTTTGGTTTTTTATTCCCCATCTCAGTCAATGTCTCTCAAAATATTACCTTCCATAGTACAGCAATGTCACAGAATATTTCAGTGTGGAAAATTTGTTTTTTAAAATGTAAGACAAGCCCATGTAAATACAATATCCATTCTCCTTAAGCTTAGTTAAACAGGCAAATGGTTCTTAAAAGTTATGTTGTCATCTACAGTTAAATTAAGGTACTTAATGTGATTTGAGTACTTCATTTTTTTCTGCCAAAGACAGCGTTCATGAAACTTTCCCAAGTGACAGGTGATTACCGTTTCTTGATGTAGAGGGCAACCCCTCTGTCCCTCCTGCCTTGCCTGTCCCTTCTGACCAGCCTGTAGCCATTGACAGCCACACTCCAGTCATGGGATTCATCCCACCACCTTTCAGTAAGTCTAATCATCTTCAAGGTGTAGTTCAAAATTAAACTAGCGAAACATAGTTTCGAACATTAAATGCAAACAAAATGCTCTTTTTCTGATTTTGACCATTCAAAATGTGTTTGAAATCAATAGTATAGCTTTGGCCTGATAATTACTACCAATTATCTAGCGAAGAATGAAATAAAGCCGCAAGATCTTTTTGTCTTTGGTCTGATATCGGTGGACGTCGCTCCCTGCCCTGCATTTCTCCAATACTTCCTCTGTGTTTCAACAAGGATAAATTACTTGTCCTCATCTTCAAGGACCCTCATGGACAATCACAATCCTATTTCCATTCTGTGTTTAGAAGCTGACTTCTGACACCAAATGGCCATATTGTTTTCCCAGTCTTTAAATGTTTTATTCCTTCTCTTTTTATTTCTTTGTGCTTGATAGGAATTCACTAAACATGCTGCAGATATACCAAGTCACTGCCGTTCAGATCCCTTCTCCCAACTTTAACCCCCTCACCTGGCGGTATCCGTACAGTTTTGACATCTGTTTATCTGTAGGCCACCTGGGATAGTTCCTGTCTTTTTTTCTTTGCTTGGGCAATATGGAAGAAATAAAGTGCAAATCCCTCTAGGGGACCCCATGTACAATTTGTAAAGGCAAAATGGAAGGAACTGTAATTGTATTCTGGCAGCCTATACTACATGGAGTATTTTAAAGTCTCAGATACACTGCTTAATGAATCTGGTATGTCTATAAATTTTCTCTGAATTTCTTTAGGATTTTCACTGATGAATTAGAAAGAACTGTGCATGGATTGACTACAACTAACTGTTCATAGTAATTTTTTTTATTCCTTATTTTTGTCTGTTGGACACTGTAAACAATTTGTGTCATGAAGGTTAAAAATTTGTAACAAAACAATTTGAAAGGGCTACCTGCTGAACTATGAGACTGTGCAGTCAGGGAAACAAATTATATTCTAGTCCACATCCTCCTGTAAAATAGATGTCATTTAGGAGAAGCCCTTAAAAAGAGATTTCTTAATTGGAAAAACATCCTTTTCAGTCACAAGTGGCTGAGCTGAAGTGTGTCCTCAGAATATCAATATGAGCTGAAGCTATTAAAATGTCTTGGCTAACCTTTTTAAAAAGCCTAATTTAATTAGAAAATAATAATTAGAGTAATCTTGACAGTAAGAAATGCCTGCCTCAAATGAACAGCATGTAAACTCTCAATTTCAATGGGCAACACTCCACTGGAAAAGAGTCAGCATATGAACAATGAAATTGAGTTAGCAAATACTGTGATTAACTTACTGGTTTTGCTATTGGAAGTAATTGCTGGACCATGCTGGAGGGCAGGCACAATTCACTTCCTGATCACACCTAGTAGAATGTTTTTGCCCATGTCAGCAGCTCTTATGCATAATATAAAAAAAAAATCAGACCAATCAATTTTCCTACAGAGTATAAGTTTTCTTGCTTTTTCTGAAATCATGAGAGCAGAGACCCCATGAACTGAAGGAAAGTGGCAGCATGGCACCCTACAGGGAAACCTGCATGAGATAGAGCCTCACTCTACCTAGCATTTTGCAGGTACATTTTCACCCAGATGAAAATAATTACATCTCATGTCAGACATGGAGACAAGCTTCCTTTTAGTGCAGGGGCTGTTGGAATAAAAGCAGTTCTATTAAATGGAACTGGATTACCTGGCCCTAGGATAAAACTATGCTGGCATCCTAATATGAGAGATATGTGGAGGTCAGCTGATGAAAAATCTTGGAAAGCTTGTTCAACGGCTTCCATACTTAGAAATAAATATCCAAAATAATCTCCCACTGGATGTGGGACTGAAGAATCACTGTTCCGAAAAAACAAGAGAGGAGTCTGAGAACACTTAGGACCAACAATTTTAGGAAGACCCTTTAATATACTGGAAAACAATTCTGTTTAAGGGCCAGTGAGATCACCAAATTCAGTCTGCCTGCGATGGTGCCAGGTTTCAGTAGTTGTTAATTTACTTTATAAGTGTCCTTTGACAACTTTCATGATATTTTAATTGGATTGATGCTAGGTTTTGGAGTTCTTCTGAGTGGATGTCATGCATCTAATCACGGGGCCCTTTTCAGTAATGACTCTTTTGGCTCCCCATATTCCCTGACTGAGGACCAGGCCTTTCTTGTGTTCTTCATACCCATGGGAAAATAAATCACACTCAACCCTTTTTCCCCACAAACCAAATTTTCCAGTTCAAATGTTTCATGGGATTTCACCAGGAGAGGAGTTACTGGAAGAACCAGCAAATTTACACTGCAGAGATTTGGATCCTGGTCTAAAACCCTATGAAAACATCCACACCAGCTCTGCTATGGAGGACAGTGTCATGCATTCCATTATAAAACAAGGAAGGAAGGGCACAGGCTGTATTGGACTAATCTAAGTATGGCAGAGCTAAGAGTTTCTCTCCATCTCTGTGTCTCTGACCTCCCTTCATACAACACAGCTAGTATAGGAATTTCTTCACTGTATTTCTGTGTACTGTAAAATGTCATTGGCGTTGCCTGTTGCCTGTACTTGTCAACCACCTTCTTCCTGTCCTTTCTCACTTCAGCGGGCTCCAGTCAACTACAAAATGCTGGCACCAGATGGGTTAAAAAATAAAATGCAATCAGATTTTTTTAACTCTGCATAGAGACACATACTGTGCATTTTGTCTTCAGGTACAGAAAGATTAATAAAAAGGACTAACAGAAAAGATATCCTAACCTACATCTCTGAGAGTGCACTCAACCTTCCCTGAAGTTGAGATTTCAAGAAATGAATTTCTCAAATCAGGCTATGGAGACATGCCTGGAAATCATAGCTCTTTTAAGGCATGATTGCATACTCACCTCTGTAACAATTGCTACAGATTGTGACTAATTTTGTAGCTATCTTTATACTGGTTTATAAGTGTTATATGGAAAAAACTGGAGTAAAAAAGGCTTTTAATTCTAGACTCTACTTATATAGCAAAACAATGTACTGAGGACTGCCTGCTGTTTTCTTCCTATGCTTCTTGGGAAGACCTTGAATAGCAATGCTGCCTATTTCCCTGGTTCATATCCTGACGTTTTGAACAAGTCACTTTTGCAGCTGAGTGGCCATTTACAACCTGTCCAGGTGTACAGGCACTACCCTCACGTCCTCTGCTCTCTGCTGGCCTCCCAGCATGGGCAGCAGTGTCAGCAGGTGCTCTTTCAGCCAGCCAGCCTGTGGGAGCATTGGTTCCTCATCTGATGAAGCCAGGTAGAGCTAAGGGTTGACTAGTGAACCTGATTGGCCCTTGTCCATGTGGTTGGGTATCTGAAGTAGCCTACAGCAACTATAAGCTGCTGTGTGCTGTTAATTTCTCCACTCACTGTTGCTCCAGATTCTTCATAAAATCCTGGAATGGCTTGGCTTGGAAGGAGCATTAAAGATCTTCTAGTTCCAAGGCCTCCACCATAGTCAGGAACATCACTCACTAGACCATGTTGCTCTGTCCTGAAATTCATTTTATAATGACTTTTTTAATATTCTGACTTTTAAAGCAGACTCTGATCAAACTCATATATATCTTTAGTGTTTCATAATCTTAATTCTGTTGCCTTGACAGCCATTGCTATATCTAACCCTAGTCCAGGCTGGATCTCATCACTGAGTTGTATGAAATGGTTGTGTAAAACACAAGCACATTAGACTCTTCCAAAATCACCCACCACCAACCACTGAAAAGAAAATGCAATTTCAAAATACAGACTTTGCTAGAGGACACCTGTGCTGGAGTTGACTGAAGGGGAGGAGTAAGTTTGAAAAGGAACAGAGAACAGCATAGTTGAAAGGTGAGAAGGGAACATGTGGAGGTGCAACACACTTTTAACAGCAGAATAAGCCGTGTAGCTGATCTCTCAGCCAAAAACTGTTGAGGAACACTTGACTGCTCCAGGGCACTACATGTTCTCAGGGAGCAGCTGCTGCTAGAGAAGGACAGCTCTCATATCAGTGACCATTGCTGTGGCTCAGTGAAGATTTTTAGAAGAATTGCCTCTGTCTTCCCACAACTGAGCTGCCATTGCCAGTTATCACACTACTGCAAGCACACACTGTCCTGTTGGCTCCTGCTGGCTGTGTGCTGGGATATGTGGTTAGACTGCTGAACAGTTCTTTCAAGCAAGGGCGGAGCTAGAAAAATGTCACTATTAACTATAAACTGGCATAGCAGAGAGATATGAAGTACACATCAACTCAAGATAGATGAAGTATGGCTCTTAGAGCAGATAAGCGCATCAATGCCTCCTCAGTGTGCAAACACAGCCTGAGGGGAGGAACAATTTCTCAGGTGCATCTGTTTAAAAAACTTCTCTAAGCAGCACTATTTTGAACAACTCTACAGTAACTACCACATTGCTAGTTATATCTGAATCAGTTTTATAGCAGGTAATTCAGGTTCTTATAGCAGAGAGTTCAGCAAAGGATTTAAAACCCATCCATGAAATCAGAGTATGTGGATGATTAGCAATATTGCTAGCACTTCCCAAAGTCATTGATTTAAAGCTGTTTTGGTTATGTCTGTGTTGTAATACAGTCACAGAAGCAATGACAGAATTTGCATCAGCCATATGCAACTTTCTGGTCTTGTGTGGTTATGTAGTGGTTAAATCCTACGTCTCTGCTGTGCTAGCTTACAAACACTGGGATTATATTCCCTTAAACAGATGTGCAATTTTATGCTTGTTCATGCCTCTGCTTAAGAGTACAGAATTCTATACAATATTGTTATGTGCCCAGTTCTAATTTATTGGGACAAAACAGGGCTTCCAAAATTCATGAGCTGTTTCTGTCCTACTGAACACTTGACAACTGGGCACCAATTTAATAAAGTTTCCCCATTGGCCTAGCACTTGACAGCATCAGTGCTCAAATGGTTCCTAGTTCTCTGGGAAATGCAGTCCCAAAGACTTTTCATAATTTTCAATGCTAAAATGGGGAGGTAGCAACTTGCTCCTTTGTCCACGGCCCTCTGCCTTAGGAATATGAAGGTCTTTTACCAAATGTATCTATGAAAACTTACTTTCTGAAATTCGCCTTCTTTTCCCTGTATGCCTCTTTGGGCTGAGTTGCAAAATGCAGCTAGCAATATGTGGAAAATAGAGTTCTTAGTTCTTCCTAGGGTCTTTTCTCAGGTTTTGGTACTACCATATTCTCTATTTACAGATACAATGGACTCCCTGGGGATTGCAATATTTTCGAGTCTGTCTTGGTATTTTATTAAGTAAATAGGATAAAAGGTATTCACTGTTCACTCACTTATCAATCTTGGAATCTCTTAGTAACCTCCAGTTCTTGGTGCAGACACTCCATGAAGTTAATACTACAGAAGTCAGATTTAGTAGAAAATGTACTAAATCCTCCCCATACAATTTGTTTCAGCAATAGCTGTTCTTGCTGTCAGAGTTATGCATATGCTTAAACTCCTTTGTTCACCTCATGCCTCTGTGCAGCAGTTCCCCGTCCATCTGATGGTGTTTCCCTAATGCTCTCAAGACTATACTTTCATCTTTCTGTAATGCAAAGTGCAATGCTTCAAAAGCCTTGTAGGTCACTTGAACACCTAGTGCAACTGAGTGCATATGGGTAAAGGATACCGGCAAATTACCTGGGCAAAAAATGTACTTGTGAGACTATGCTACACAACCTAAAGCAAGACGCAACGTGGCATTGTTCATGAAGGAAAGATCTGTTTTACTTGGAGATACTGTCTCTTGTGCTTCTACCGTGGAGATAGCTCATATTACTTAGCCAACATTTCCTTTGCTTAGTGGAGCTTATATTCCATACTCCTAGGATTATGAAGATTTGGACACTTGAACACTGGTCTGAGCAAAACACTATTCACAGAAGTTCTGATGCACAAACACACGCTCATGAGTTCACAGTTCATGAGCACTTTATGCAGTTATTTACACTGCACACGGATTCAGAACAGGAAGATCCTGAAACAGGATCTATTATTTTCTTACAAGAGTGCCAGGTAGCCAGCTGTCAGGTGAGTGATTTCTCTTAAAGTGTGTGTATCAGACGTGGAGAATGCTGTTGCAAGTGTCTTGTTATCCTTGCCTAGTCATGGAAATGCAGCTGTAACAAGTCTTGGCAAGAACACAGGACTCCACTGCTTGGAAAGGAAATGTAAACCTGGAGTCAGTGGATTTGAAGAAGCAGCCCAGACCTGCAAAACTCCTACAACTGCTGCTTGGCTTCACATTGGAAATTACTAATACGGCAGCAGCGCAGAGGAGCCCAAGCGGAGGACTAGACCCTACCATCAGGAGGGTTATGGAAGTAGTGAACAGAGCAATTACTTCTTTATTTCCACCCTTGTGATAAGTAAAGGTCGCAGTGAAAACAGGGAATGCTATGCACAGAAATAACATTTGCAATGATAGGGTGTTTTTTAAACAGATCTAAGAGAGGCATGTGGTTTCCTTTATTAAAAAGAACCAAATCCAAACCATCTTTTTTTAAAAATGTTTCATTGAAAATTATGAACACCTCCTTGTTACAATGGGTTGGGCTTTTTCCACATTGGTAGTCATATACAAGATATTTTATCTCCTTGTTATGTGATTTCCTACTTCAACCTGCTTTTAAAATTAGCTGACATAACAAGCTCCAGGATAAGTACCTGAACACAAGGTTTTATTTTTGCAGCTGAAAACTAATTTATAATAATACATACAAAATCTGCACCAGTTCACACTGCAGGGCCCCGGAAAATAGCATCTTCCAGAAATGCTAGCATAGTGCAGCTCTTGATATCGGGTAAATTTCATTGTGATTTTAAGTGGGAAATTCCCTATGTCTTTCTGAAAGAATATATATAATGAATACAACACATTATTTACATAAGAATTTATTCTGCTCATAGAAGACATGGGTTTCAAAATTAGATTTGCCAATATAACTTCTTTCCTTCATTGGTAATCAGAGAGTATCACAGCCATTCCCTTCAATTTATTTAGCACAATGGTGGGGGAGGAAAGTTCTAGTATGGAGTAATCACTGCTCCACAGGATCAGTTAGGGAAATTCATCCAAGGGAAAGAAAGAAAAAAGGATTATGCCATATGCACATAAATTAGAGGTAAGATAAATACTGCTTACACTTGAGAATTTGCTAAACAGAATATGGAGCCCACTGACTTTTTTTTTTTTTTTTTTTTTGAAATGTAAGCTAGGGTACATGCCACTGAAAGAATCTTCTTGATTCATTAAGTAGAAGTAGCCAAGAATTATACAATATAATTTTATCTACTTTGTTATTCATCTTGGGACCCATACAGTTTAATACCTTCATCAATGACATAATGCATCAAAAGAAATATGACCAGCAGGTAAAAGGAGGTGATTCTGTCCCTGCATCTGGTGAGACCCCTCCTGGAGTTCTGAATGCAGCTCTGGGACTCCAGAACAGGAAACCTGTTGGAGCAGGTCCAGTGAAAGGCCACAGAAATGATCAGAGAACTGAAGCACCTTTCCTGTGAGGACAGGCTGAGAGACCTGGGGTTGTTCAGCCTGAAGAATAAAAGACTCTGGGAATGCCTTCTGTGGCCTTCTGGTACTTAGCAGGATGCTTATAAGAAAGACAGGGACAGGTTTTTTAGTAGAGCTTGTTGTGACAGGGCAAGGGGTAATGGTTTTAAATTAGAAGAGGGTAGATTCAGACTAGATATAAGAAAAAACCTTTTTATGAATGAGGGTGATGAAACACTGGACCGAGTTGTCCAGTAGGAGGGTGGATGCCCCATTCCTGGAAACATTCAAGGTCAGGTTGGACAAGGCTGTGAGCAATCTGACCTAGCTGAAGATGTCCCTGCTCACTGCGACCCTTCCAACCCAACCCATTCTATGATTCTGTGGTTATGAATCTGTTTCTTTGCAGTCAAAGGTGAGATGACAGCTGCTTCAGGTACCAAAATCAACTGACCTATGGTTCCATGGAGCTCAGCTGTGGTGCCGTATGCAACATCCGCAGAGTCATCCCAATACAAATTCTGCTGTCAAGGCTACCTCAGCTTCCACTTACATAAATAGTCTGCTTACAGAAGCTCCGTTCAATAACTCAGTAATGAACTTTTAAGTTCAGAACTAATTCCATGCATTTTCTACAAAGAACTTTAACATACACTGATACTCTACTAACTTCAGAAGGACCTGAGCACGTTTTTATGTCTCCTGAGCCCTCCTGCTTTGATCACAGGAAGTCCAGAGAATGTGGCTCAGGGTTGTTAGCAGTGTGAAACCTCTAAAGACAGAGTATGGCACAGCAATGATAGCAAGTCTAGCTGGTGCCACTTGTTTGTCTGAGGAAGTCTCAATGGTGAGATACTGCAATGAGATCTGAGCCACCAGACTGTGTGTCCCAGGAGGGGTGGCCCATGCGAGATAAATATTTTCTAAGATGGTGAGTGTGGTATGCTTCAATCTTCCTAATATAGGCAAGCACAGAAGAAGGATTTTAAATCATCAGCATTTCTGGTGCACTCATTTGGTCACGCAACATGTTTAATAAAAATTCATGTGTTAAACTAGACTGCAGGTTTACTGGACTTTTACAAGCAGGTAGCAATTAAGAATTAGTGACTGGAGCCTACCTGTTACTTGCTTTATTATGTTTTTCTAGTATGTGTCTCTGAACTAATATTGCAGTGGTTTCTTATTACAAATTGATTTGCTTTTTTGCCAAGTACCCTATGAAAGGTACATGAATCAGCTACAGCAGAACAAAAATATATTTTTAAATTTCCAGAGCAAGTGTAGAAGCTTAACAGGATAGTCTATTGTATAGTAGACATGATTTTTTTAAAAAAGTAAATACCCTAATATTTTTTATCTATTTAGATGGCACTGCAAGTTTTGTTCAAGTTACAACAAAAGTTACAGAGGGAAAAGTGACCCTCCATGGATGTTTACACTGCAAAAATAATCATGATCTTTACAGAATGTAGAGCAAGTTATTAATCTGATTCATCTGATTAATCTGATTCAAATTAAGAGATCTGACTATTAACCATACTTCTCTGACTAGATGAAAGTCAGGCAAAAAAAACTATGACCTCAGAGAATTAAGATGAAGACACTTGTTCATCTTCCACAAAAGAAGTCAAATTGTTCTGTACCATGAGATGTGCATTAGCCTAAGCATCACTCAGGTAACCATCACTGCGTGCACACAAGGGACTTACTCATCTCAGCTATTATTTCTGAGCAAGCTGTTGATTTAATACTACTTGAAGAAGGCAAGACTAATACTCAGTAACTGTGATGTAAATTAGCTGAATCTTTCTGAAAGTCTAATGATTGCAGAATCTCTTTTATTCAAGCAATTGTCAATAATCCGTCTGCGTAACAAAGCTGGGTTTTCAGTCCATTTGTGTGTGTCAGCTAAATAAGGTTGCAGGAACAAGCAGAACTGATCCATTCAAGTAATTGTGTCACGGCACTTCCTTGACACAGTTTTTCTGAATGTGGATTTTGCACAATAACTTTGTACACTGAATAAAACAGTTAATAGCAGTCATACATGAAGGCTCCTTTACTTGTTTGCAACACCTTGTTTTCATCTGTATTTGTCAAGGTTCAGGTGCCTGCTGGCACGCAAATATGCAAAACTACAAAAGACACTGGTCACATCCACAGCAATAATCCACAGGCAGCAATATGACTACACATGTAAAATACTCCATCTATTTTGTTCGAGTGAAAGAGTCATTGAGCACAGAAATGTGCACAGGCTTAGCACTTTCTCAAGATCACATCACTCAGAGCTGTGTCGTTCTCTGTGCTGCTCAGCCGATGGCCTGTGAACTGCTACCCTCCTGAAGCAGGTCAGGATGCAAATTTTGTTGAGAAAAAAACCCCAAAACATACACATTCCCATACAGTTAGCTGTTCTCAACAGTCTGCTGGTATGCATTTTAAAGAACAGATTCTCCAGTTCTGTCAGTATCTCATCAAGATGCTTGCAATTAAAATAATGAAATCATTATGCTTGCAATTAAAATAACAAAATCATTATGTTCTTGCAACTAGTGTCCTTTCATTTCCCTTTTTTGCAGGGAAAACTCTTCTTTCTCTTCTGCCAAATGCAACACAAGATAATCATGAGGGCTGGGGGATTTACATAGAAAATATTTCCTTTTAGCAGAACAATTCACGGGCAGACATTCCAGTCTTTCACTGATACACAGAAATCACCCTGTCAGTCCTGCAATATGTTGTGTTGTTCGGGAAGGTAGGCTGTGGGTAGCATATATGCAGGAGAAAGAGGACAAACAGCATCTGAGGCATAAAGATGTAGAGGTACTTGAAGCAGAAGGAACACAAGAATTTGCATTTTTTAGAATAAATTAAGTTCTTCCACATATCTTATCTAGCCTTGGAGTTTGCGCAGTTCAGGCATACAGCAGTTTGATGGGTCGGGTTCTTTGCGCAGATGTGTCACCTGTCAGGAATGGAGTGCTACAGCAGAGACATCTTTGTTGTAGAGCAGGAAGGTACTGCGTGAGCCCCAAAAGGCATTGATGCTGATATGGACTATTTCTCTGGATAAAGAAGGGATAAATCACACACAGAAGCAAAAACACGTGTCAGTCTGAGACAACTCATCCGGCCACTGGGATGTGCTAAGATCAATGGGAGAAGTTTCTCAGATGTTCTGATTGAGAAGCAGAAGGTCACATTTTGCTCTGAGGGCAACTTCAAAAGGAACAGAAATGCGGGTCTTTTTTTGTTCTTTCAGTAAAAGAAATGGGTTAAAACAGAAAAAAAGATGAGATTTCCACCGGAGAAATAACAGTGACAGTCAAGTGAAGCTTAGAAAGACAAAGAATTCTGTTGGACAGGTGTGTTTCTCTGGGTTTACAAAATATGACTCTCTGTGGCTCTGAAGGCAGGAGCACAGGCTGCTCTATTCGAAGAAAGTGGGGCAGGTACTGGTAGAAAGAGGGGAGGAATTTCTTCTGAAATAAACTGCACAGCTAGCAACTCAGCACTAGCTCTTTTTGCGACTGATTTTAGATTTAGCTTCAAAGTGTAAAAACATTTTTTGAATATCATCCAACAGATGCATACATCATTTAAGTGAAACAAACGGATTATTATTTGTTTCAGTGTCACGCTGTTCTGACTCCTAGCAACCTCTGAGAAATTATTAATTAAGCTGTAATCCATGGACAGGCACAGCCCACAAAGCATCCCAAAATTTTCCTTTTTTTTAAATGAAAAGCAAAAAACTAACACTACATACACATATTCCCCTGAAGCATGTGTATGGCCATGCCTACTGGCAGGTATAGTCAATGTTCAGCTTTCTCCCAGAATCTGAGGAATTCATTGGGGTTCACTCACCACTAAATATTCAAAAGCAGTCTCCAATTTTCCACCAAAAACTAGAATTGATGGACAAAGGTATTTTCAAAGTTAATAATCTACCAAGAAAAAATATTGAAGACAACTAAAAGCTCACTTACCTTGCCTGAAAGAAAGCTGATATTTCAAGAGACCTATACAGTAACATAGCAATCCCATTGGCTTGCACTTTTGATGGTAACACAGCTTGGTACCAACACTGTAGGAAAGGAATGTTAAAGATTAGTTCCATTAGGCCCTTATGTTCTGGTCACTTTCATAGCATCTGAGAAGCTGCAGACACATTACATTACACTTGCATTTGTTCTCTCACTCTCCTGCAAACCACCTAGCCTTTGTTGCAAACCACAGAAGAACAGACAACATTTTACTCAAACTAAAGACAAGCAAACACTCAAATATTTTTGTAACCAAATAACAAAGATAATAAACCAATCATCTTGCTTATTTACATTTCACGCTTCTTGTATTTTTTCATTCACAAGTATAAATCTAAAATTATTTAAAGTAACATTAATAAAAATAATTCCCTTCAGTTTTTTTTAATCTTAGGTTCTGGGGAAAATATAAAATTGTGAATCTGTTTATTTTAGATATTTTTTGATATAGGTAAAAATTAGGATATCTATTTGGATAAGGATAAAAATCTTCTCCAATATATTTGCCAATTTCACAACCGTAGGTAAAGAAGTGTTTCATATTAAAGATTTCCCTTCCATCTGACAGTCATGGTTTTGGTCGGGCTGATTTCTTTATTCTCTTCTTTTGGTGAAATTTCATTTCTCAAAATAACAGCCTTCTTTTTGAGATGACTGTGTTATCATTACTCTGGTAATCTCACTTGAGATTTCACAGTATTCCTTTGAATACCAATTCCAATCTGTCTTTTGATATTCTTCTTTTCCTTAATTCAAACAGACTTCTGATTGCCCCAGCTCATCACTGAGGGGACTAATGCTGAAGAGAAAACCAGCTGATATCCCACAATGTCATGCAGCAAACCACATGCTCCTCTCTAGCAGCAGCAGCTACTACTGATTAGGTTAGGAAGTGGTCATAACACCTCACTGTTAAAATCTTCTGGCCATTATCTGCGAACTATTTTTAATTCGTACTTTGTGTCAAAACGTAGTTTCTTAGAAAGGGAAACTGTAAATCTTTTCATATCTCAGGCCCCTGTGCACAAATATTTATTGGAAACAGAAGATAATGCCTTTTTGTTACCCTATTTGTAGCTGCTGGTTGCTGCCTTTATAATGCAAAGTGTTCTTCTCCAAGCATGATAATTTTTTTTCTATTTTACCAGCTGATTATATGTTTCATAGCTGTGTCTTTGATTTCATGGATTCTTTGTGATTCGGCTTAATAGGAGGTACTGTCGTTTCACAATGAACTTTGAATAAACCTGTAGGAATGATGCTCAAAAATGTATCTTCTATTTTGCTTCTTGTCTATTGTCAAAAACTTTGTTGAAAACAACATATGCTCGGGAGTTCCTTTGTAGATTTTAAGGAAATTTTGTTCTCTTTATAGAAGTGCTGCATACTGGGAACATGATATGCTTACTGTTGACTCCTTAAACCATAGAAAGGAAAGAGGAAGAATGTAATCTAGCACAGATTTAAGCAGTATCAGTTTCCTTGTGCTGTGTTTTTGTCCCAGTTAGGATTCAGTCTCAGCGGGGGCTTATATTCAAAGAGATGACGCAGTTTACACAAAAATCTTCCATACTAGTATTGCTGTGCAGGGGTGAACAGCTCTCTTCACCCTTTCCTGTCTCATCGTTAACTCCCTCTGCCATTAGAAACTCCTTCACAGACTTTCAACAGCATGTGAAAAGTCACTCACAATAAAAAAAAGGACTAAATTAATCTGCTTTGCACATTTCTTGATTACTTTCCTTTGCCAAAGGAGTAGTATGGTGAGAAGTCATTTTAGGTTGCACTATGCGCAGCTGCTTGCCATGTACCTGTGAGCAGTGATGCCACATAGCAGGATGGGCTGACATGGGCACAGCTGCTCACCACAACAGCAAGTCCTCGCATTCTGTGCTGGAAGATGTAACGGACACGTAGCAGCAATCAGTCTGTAGCAGTCATTTATGACACCCCAGTGTGTCATTTGGTGTATCCTTGTTTTAGTCAGCCTTCCTGAAAAAGAAGAATTGTTAGGCATCAGAACAAAGAGAAGAACCTATTACAGAGCACTCGATAATGAGCTTGGTTGTAATGTAGACTGCTTATGGGGTTAGAATTTGCTTGTCTCTTTTACCTTATGTAAGATGTTAAAATAATTTTCTTCCCCTTTTTGAAGATACATTAAAATACTACTTCTTGTCCATAGTATAGGGCTCAAATCTGCAAGTGTTCTTTGCCATAGAAGTCCATTCCAGGTGCAGAGGAGCTCACTTCTATCAGTGCTTATGTGCAGCACTGGCCCACAAAGCTAACTAGCACAACATGTAACAAATGTTAGGCAAAGGCAGTCAATCGGCAGCCAAAGAACTATTTTGCTTCTAGCATATCTGCTGAGACAATTCCACATCTATCCTTACACAGATACTTGATTTGTAGCATACCTCAACCCTATTCAGCAAAGGAATATGAAGGAAAAAAAAAAAAAGAAAAAGCAAACAGAAACAAGAGAAAGAAAAATAAACCAGGATATCCACAGAAAAATAGAGGATGTCTCTATCCCTTACATATAGAACCCAAGGAAGCGGAATTTCACCACTTCCTTTCAATTACAGGCTTTCAATTTAGAACCCATTTTTGTGAATGTATCACACAGCTGCTATGGAAAATCTTTGATGCTCATCCAGAATAAGGAGCAGATGAAAATGAGAGTGTCACAACTCAAGTAATTTGATTAGAAGTTCACTGGGCCAGTGCTTTGTTTCCCTATCTACCTGAAGACTATCGGTAGTGCTTATGAGCACTGTGCAAATATTAACAAATCAGCTGAGGATTTCTGAGCTGTCTGGAAAATGACGAACAATGCAAATAAGCAGCAGGAGAGGTGGAAAATGCATGCAAATCAAACTATACTTTCTGGTCTATAGGTCCCAAGCCTCATTACCTTTGAAACTTCTGCTTGCACGTAAGCAGCACTTCAGCTTCTTTCTCAAATACGGAAGCAGGGTCTGCCGCCCACAATTTAATGAGCCTCAAGGAGATCAAAAGAAGCCAGTGAGAGAGATTTCAGTTGTCATCTTAAAATAATTTAGTTCTGTATTTGTTTATTTATGATGCCTTATAATTATTTTTCTTCCTGTTTTATAGATATGTTTTTGATTAATGTCTAGGAAGGAACAGCACTGCTGTTTATTTGAGGGATGAGGAAAGGCACTAATGCGCCTTTTATGATCGAAGTAGTGGAAGGTACTGCTTATAATATACTGCTTTTCATCTTCAATACACGCTGCAAACACGCGTGTATTAAACCTTAAAACATGAGGTACATGAGATAAAGTCATCTTCATTTTCTATATGGAAAAAACTGTGCCAGAAAGAATTTTACTGCTCTGTGCATGAGAAGACTACGTTGAAGTTCAAAACTAATATGTCAGAGTGGGGATGCGAGCACAGCTAAACTAAGTGATCAGAGCAGCGAGAGGCTTACTCTTATCACCCCCTGTCAGAGAAAACTGTAATTATAAAATATGGGATTCTAGAAGGAGATTTTCTTCCTAAGAGGAGGAGAGCTTGAACTATTGGAATACATGTATATTTAAAAATTACCTTTGGCAAAAGAGAAACTCAGAAAATACTCCTGTCATGTGACAAAGAACAAAAGATGAGCAGGTAAACTCAGAACAATTTCCTTGCATGCATTATGAATCAGTCATTACCAAAAGACACAAATGCTACTTTTTCCCTTGCAGAGCTTTTTTTTCCTTCAGTAGAAGGAATGGCTATTCATTTTGTTATTTCCTTTTTCCAGCACACATTTCCATCCTGCCTTTGGCACCAAATAATTGATTGAAGAAACACAAATATCTTCAGAGCTTTTCCCAGGAGATCCTCAGCACTGCCAGCTTAAGGAAGCTCTGCCTTACAGAGCTCTGCCCAGGGCCATGTGTCAGAGCCCAGCATCAGTAGCTCCAGCAGAAATCCCTGTTACTGAGACATTTTCCAGATGCTAAAGGCAGAGGTAGTTACATACTGTGTGCTGATAAATCCTGCTTTCTGGTTGTTCACAATCACATCCTGACTCTATATCCTTTCCTTTCTGAAGAAAGACCAGACAATCACTGAGGCAGCGAAGTGAGCAGAGTTGGCTTTAGGAGGTTGCTGGAAGACCTCTGATACACCTCTCAAAATCAGTTAGGCCACTGTACTCAAAATCTGCTTTCTCTCTGTGTCCTCCCACACTGCTTAAGGAAATCACACACAGCATGAGAGAGAAACCACACTTACAAAAGTGTTGGTCCCCCTCACGCTTGCTCTAAAATTTACAGGATGTTTGGACAAAGCTGTGTTTGCAGCTTCATTGGTAGCCTTAGTTTTAACACTTCTGTATGTGTTGTATGTGTACATATAAAGGTATTTTAAAAGCAAATACAGTTGGGTCAGCTTTTACTTTGACTACATGATGACTGAGGAGAATTCCACTGAGTGCAACCTCTCTGAGTCCAGATGGCAGGAAAACCAGATAAAACAACATCATTATTTTAATCCTGAGACTAAAATAGCTCTTCTCAAATGTAAACATGTAGAG
The DNA here is from genome assembly GCA_013397865.1 of Struthidea cinerea. NCBI lineage: Eukaryota > Metazoa > Chordata > Aves > Passeriformes > Corcoracidae > Struthidea > Struthidea cinerea. Next base: position 46,577 of record VZTI01005351.1, on the reverse strand, counting down.
TTTAACAGCTTATACAGACCAAGACTATTTCACCCATGCTCTATATAAAATAAGAAATATCCATTAAAATCAGAAAGCTGAAGGTTTATGTGCGCCACTTGGAAGCCAGGGATATTTCCCAAAACAAATGCAAATCTTGCTAAAAGCTAAAAATTACCTCACACTTTGGTCACTGCAAAAAGGCATAGAAATAAAGCGGTGTATATACGAAATATGCACAGCGCTTTCCCTTTTGGGACCAGTACTGACAATCCCTGGAATTTAGTGACACCTAGTGGTATTTTCTCGAGTGGGAGAAGCCCTTTCAGTCTTGGTTTGTTAAATGTTACACGCCTATGTTAGAAGCATTCTCTGAATGCCCAGTGGCAGATTTCCTCCCTACCTTCCTTTTGCTTTCTGAATCTCTCGGGAAGCTGAGAGAGTCCACAAGGACTTCCAAGAGAGATCTATGCCTTTTATAAATGAAAGAATGTTTTCCTAAAGTATGGGAATGGGAGAAAAACATGTTCCATACATTTATTAAACCCCACTAGATGTCTGCATGCTTCAGCATCGTCGGAAATCACTGTGCAGAGAAACAGCACATTCCTCCGAAGTCTGCTCTGGGACTCAAATGATGCTGGACTTTGGGTGTAAAACTGTAGTCAGCCAGTACCTGTCTTCAGGAAATTGCAATAGGCTGCTTTACAAGATTTCAGTCCTGTTCTCTAATTTTTTAGAGAAGTTTTTTAATGTTCTGATGGTATTTTTCACTTGTGCTAGTCTTTTCTATGATCTTTGCCTCACATAATGTTCTGCTCCTGGCATCCGGTGGATATTTAATTCATAGGAAAAATAAATCTTCCTTGCCTGAATGAAGCTCGTTTTCCAGCAGGTGTCACTGTGAGGTAATAAACACAAAATCCAAGCCCCTCGCTGAGATGTGGGGACACCCCTACCCCGGCTGGGTGAAGAGTCACTCACTGCCCTCAGAGCAAGGAATCTTGGCTGGCTCCTCGCCCCAACACGCTCCACAGCCTGACAAAAAAAGTGTGTTTGAAGATGCACCATAGGCCTTTTCCAGTGCGTGGTGAGGGGAGACTTGTTGGATTTGCCACATCTGGGCCCTGCCCTTGGCCTCCAGCAGCTCCATGAGCACCATGGATGGAGGGGGCTACTCAAAATACATCATTGCTTTTGGCTGTGAAATACCTGGAGTTGTACACAGGATGAATCCTTGCAGGCTTCAGTAGCAAAGCCTACTTTTTCAATCTTGGACTTCTGCAGAGTCATGAAATGCTTAATTTGACAGCTGTGGCACTGATTTTCCAAAGCAATAAGTCGCTCAAGTCTGGGACTGTATAGCTGTCTGCCTAAGGACTGTGTGCCTGGCATCAGGAAGCCAGATTTGAAAATGTCAGCATAATTTCATGTTTTGTTGCAGCCAAATTGAAAAAGTCCATTGGCTGCAGATCTCCAGCTCATGTTTGATAGCTTTATTAATCTCCATAGTGGCTTTATGTTTTTGTTGTTGAAGCAATTCAGTATTTATGTGTCTGGGAAATTCAGTCATAATAGCCTTCATGAGCAATTCAATTATGTAAATTATTACATTATTGTTATACAATATAAAGCACAAGTAGACTTAGATATAGAGACGGATGAGGAATTTTTGACAGCACTTTTTCTCTGAAAAATGTTAACACATAAGAACATTTTGTGGAAGTGTACCAGCTTTGCCTAGCCTTCCTTGAAAGGGGAGTGAAGGAGGACAGGAGCACAAAAACTAACAGTATCCAGAAGCTGAAGAGAAAGGCACCCTGCTGGCTCTGTATGACCTGCCCTCTACTTCAACTTTTGGCTGTCACTCTTCAGAGTAGCAGGACTGTCAAGCTCCTCTGAGCTGGAATGTTCTTTCATTTTAAGTTTTTCATTTTTCTTTCATTTTTCTTTCATTTTTAAGTTTTAAGAACTTTCAAATTTTTTTATTGGTTATTAAAAAACAGAGAACATTTCTATGAGTACACATAATAACCTCTTCATGTCTACTTAGAGAATAAATCTGGTTTTATCTAAGGAAATATGTATTAGAAAAGTGTAGGAGTTTGATTTTTTCTATTCCAAAAAATTATTTTCTAGTAGATGTTATGGAAAGAGAAGCTAAATGAAATATTTTTCCATCAAAAAAAACTACTTTCAAGAAGCTCTTCAACCTGTAGTATGTGGACACAGGGTTACACAAACTAGACTGCTGCAGGTGAAAAATTTCAGACCAACGTGAAGTGTTTAAATTATAACACAGCTATTCAAAACACTACGGTTTCCTGTAATTGGCACTGTGAATTATAGCCTGCTACATGCAAAAATAGTTTAGTGCCTTTATTTACCAGCAGCAATTGGAATCCCATGGCTTCACTGTGTAGTGGCCTCTGAAAAGGCATTCTCAAACAAAAAAATTCTGGCTCTTGTAAGTAACTTAGAAATGTCTCACTGTATTTATCCCTTTTGAAAAGGGTTAATAACAATCAGGAAAATGTTATTGGTTTGATTTGCACATTTGAAGCTACAGCAAATATAAAATCTTCCACCTTACACCTCTACTTTTACAAAGACAGTGATGGCTCCATCAAACTCCCTAGAGCCTCTAAAGAGATATTTCACCATGAGTATCAGAATCTCCTTCAACTTTGAGATTTGCTCTTTAAAGCATGGAACATGACGTGAGAGAAAATATTTCTGAGTCTTTTGATCTCTGAAGATAAACTTCCTTGAGATGAACAGACTAACTAGTACAGGATGCACATTAATTGCATGGCCGGCACTATAATTTTGACTTTTTAAATTATTTGAATTGAAAAAACCCTCTCCTTTAAATAAGTTGTGAGAAAGTTATGCAAAGAAATGTGACCTTTCTTGGATTTTTTCCCTCTATTAACTGCTTCTTTTTTTGTGATAAGCTTATCCAGTACCATAAGTGAGAACTTAATGTACAAAGATGTACAAAACCTACTCAACACTACTCAGAAACTTATCAGAGTTTCAGATCTGTGATGTGTGTGTTATTTTTTTCTTGCTCTTCATGATTCAGAAACTCAGTTAAGCAAAAAGGCATTACTGGATTTGTGTCACCATGAGGCACAGCCAAGTTGAAGCAGCCTTCACAGGTTTTGAACTCAGGTTTTGTATGGAAAAACATATTTAAGGGGAAGATAGAGGGACAAGATATACATTCCACCCAAAGAACATCACTAGAGAAGAGCTGATAACCATACAATTATTTGAACTTTGGCAACAACAGCCCCAGCTCCATGACTAACCGGTATGCAGTGCCTGGACCATGGCTTTTTAGACCAAGCTGACAATACTCCCTTCCATTCACTGTGTCTTACTTGGGCCTTAAACAGAAACAGAGTAGGTTTAGATCGGATACTAGGAAAAAAGTCTTTACCATGAGGGTGATGAGGCACAGGAACAGGTTGCCCAGAGAAGTTGTGGATGCTCCATCCCTGGAAGTGTTCAAGGCCAGGTTGGATGGGTCTTTGAGCAACCTGGACTAGTGGAAGGTGTCCCTGCCCATGGTAGGGAGGTTGGAACTAGATGGTCTTTAAGGTCCATTCCAACCCAAACCATTCTATGATTCTCTGACCATATGATTCTGATTGTGCTACCATGGACATTGCTCAAGTTATATTTAGTGTTAATGCTGATGATTTCCTAGTCCGTGAAAAATCCTAGATACTTCAATAACCACAGATTGGAGGGGACTGGGGAAAACAGTGGCAGAGGGCCATCAAGAGCTGTTACAAAATATTGAAGGTAAGTTGGATTTTGCATTTTGCTACCTGTCCATGCTTACTAAGAGATAGTATTAAAGGCCATTACACACGGTAAAAATTATTGAATTGTGAATGCCTCTTGTGCTATGCATGTGTGATGTTACTTGTAATGTAGTATAATAAAATTAGGGAAATCCAAACTTTCTTTATTGATCTGTGTGATAGAATGACTGCATGAAAGGATGCTTCAAATTCTTTTTATCATCTAGAGAGTCTGTTGTGTTTAAAGAGAATATTGCTGACTTCTGAACATTCATTAAACATGGAAACAAAGGGTCATTGCCACAATGACTCCAAAGACAAGAGATTGAACATAAAGGTGTCTTGCAAAATTGTATTCCTCTGTAATGAAAGGCGCTTCCTTTCTTTCTAGAAAGAAAGAACAAAAAGTCATTTGGAGGTATTCCTTTATAATTCTGCCTCCAAATTATTCCAAAATATAAAACAAGCTAGATGCTCAAATACTTTCTCACAAATAGCTCTCAGAGATGCACAGTTATGAAAAAAGCTTTCCCTAAGGAGTAGTACCTATCAAAACCAATCAGTTTTAAGTTGAAGCCTGACCAGTTTACAAACATGCTGATTGCAAATGCCTTCAGCAGTACTGGAACTGGTAAATCAGAAGCCCACTTCCTTCATTTAAGAGCCTGAGACAGAAGGGATAAATGAAATAAAATTGTTCTCTGTTTATTGCAATACTGTTTCTTCCTGAATGAAAGAGTTCTTTCACTTTGTTTCACTTCTAGAAAACAGAATTTACAGCTAAGAATGGAATTAGTTCTCCTATTTCTTTTACTACCAAAGTGATGCTCACAGTACATTGGGTAAAATAAAGCAGTTTTTCTCTTCTGCATAGCTTCTGCAAAACAAGGTCTTGTCAAAACAAGCCATCTCTGTCTTTCCTCCATTCAGAGTCTATGTGTCTCCTTCCCACGGCAGAGCAAGCTCCTGTGGTAGGTGGGGCATGACACCACAAGGCTGTTTACATGACACAACACTTACAGACTGCCAGCAACTGCTTTTCCCAGACCTCAGGAACAGTCCCCTGTTTTCAAGGCCCTGCTTTGATGAAAGACAGGGTGTTATGTAGAGAGACCAGACTGCATTCACATTTCTCTTATAATCCCAAAGCCAAAGCAAATCTCTCAAACAAATGTATCTCAAGTATGAATGGCCCTTGTCCTGAAGCACTGCAAAGTATATTATCCTCCGAGTGGCAGCATTTGCTTTGCCTGTGTATACAGCCATATGTGACAGAGAATCAGATCCTTTAGTACTTGCACTGTTTTACTGGGAAAAGATATCTCTTTTCTGTGCTTACGCTTTATGTTTTGTATCAATCTACCTCTAAGTACTCAGAAAGAATGGAAAGATCTAGTAAGAGACCAACACGCAGCCCAGCTCACTGCTCACTCTTACTCTTGCTTTGCTGATAGCCCAGGTATGGGAGTTCAAAACTATGATTAAGCATTTTCTCTTGAGTGCAGTTCCACACCATTTTGCAGCAATCCTTTCTGTAACCTGGAAGGCCTGTCCTTCACACATTTCTCAGATCCTCCTCAGCTGAGTGCTGAAGTCCACACATTGATCAGCTACTCTTTCATTGCCAAGTGCCAGTGCCTGAGGAGGAAACTGAGCTCTAAACCATTGATCTCTATTCATTATGTAAATGAGGAAAAGGCCACAAAGATTAGATACAAACTTCCCAAATTTTAGCGTTGCTTATACCCTCGTCAATTTTACTCTTTGGCATGTCATTTCACTCCTAATATGATTCCTATTTTCCTGTCATGCTCCCTCCACAACCTTTCCCTCTCTTTACCAAAGAAGGGAACCTACATCATGGTAATTATGCAGACTTTCACTTTCACTTTCACGCAGCCACTTTCACCATGTCCCCTACCACATTGTTTTAAGGCTCATGCCGAGAACTCATTAAGTAAGTCTGTCACCACTTGACAAGTCTAAGTTCATATTTTTTCCCTCAGAAAACAGAAGAAAATGTTTTAATTAAACATTCTCTACTGGAAAGAGCTAAGAAAGTTTTGCTTTCTTCAAAACAGGAGAGGGAAATTTGCAGAGGTCATTTTGGCATTACTGCATCATAAGGAATTATCAGTAGCTTTGCTTGAAGTGTTTCTTCTCTTGTCAAGACATCCCTTAGGATCTTTATGTTTGTTAATTTTTTAATCACACCACATTTTATTCATATTGGTTAAACAGCAGGGCATTGCCTGCACATTTTTTTAGGGCTCCTTCTGCAACAGCACCACAGAGATGGATTGTGCTGCTGCATGGTGTCAGCCTGCAGATGCTCATGCTGCAAATGCCCCATGCCAGCCCTCCCTCTTCTCCAAGTCCTTGTGGTGCACTTGCAAACTTGGACCTCCCAGTGCCATTCCACTCCTCAGCATCCAATTCAGCCTCTGTGACAGGAAGTCCTAAAACTGTTAAAATTAAAAACACCTGCCAGTTTGGACCCAGGCTGCCACACTCCGTGGCTAACCACTGAAACACACTTCAACAACTCAGAAATGAAAGCACCCTTGGCCAAAGAGACGTAAAATAGGGGCAACAGCAGCAACAGCCTAAGCAGATGTTTCTCTTTTCATTAGCAGCAAAATCTCAGAGAATCCAACTGTACAGAGAAAGACTAATGAGGTAACACGGGAAATTTTTCGTGTCGTAATAGACTGAAAAGAATAACTTGTTTAAATCTAGAAAAACACAGGCTGATAATCACTATGGGAGACAAAAGAAAATAATTTAGAGTAAAGAAGGAACTCTCAACAGGGATTACTGAATTCAGGAGCAGTCTCCTGTATGAGATATAAGGTTAAAAAAAACCATCTACCCTTAAGATGGAACAAGTTCAGTTCACAAAAGAATTTGTGAGAGTTGCTAGCAGAGCAGAAACTTCAGGCAGCCCCAGCACTCCTGGTATTTATGTGTTCCTAGCACCAAACCTGAGAGGGAGGCTAGGAGTGAACAGGAACATTCACACTACATTACAAAAAACCTAAGAAATCTACAAGTTGACAGAGTTTATGGACAGACAGGCAATAATTAAAAGAAGCCATACTCACAGTTGTGCAAGTAATCCATTGGCAGGCCAATGGATTAGAAAATGCAAAAATATTTAGCTCAGATCTGTATTCTTATGCAGGCCAACCATAAATCAGAATTTCTCAGCTGTCAGAAATATACCTTAACTACTAGGATAGTTACATATTTTGGGTAGGAGCACTCTTTGGAGACTCCTGCTGTAATGTGATGCTTCAGGTTAATAGTTAAAAAGCTTAAATTAGATGTGGCTTACGAGATAAAAATCCTCATTCAAGAGATTTTTGTACATCAATCCTTATTGATATAAAGCAAGAATAATCTTAATGGGGGGTTCAAAACAGGCCATGCCAAGATGTGCTAAACAACTGTGGTTAGTGTCACATGCAAGGTCCATCTGTAGTCAAACTAAGTTTAAGCGATCCCACCTTCTGGGCAATCGTTGGAATCACTGAGCTCTGGAAGATAGAGGGGCTATTGAGAACCATGACATTGTTATTTCAGTTTGGCAAATCTAACCCCTCCCTGGCTTTCTATTCTATGCACGAAAGGTAAATAGCTATTTGTGAATTATTTTAAGATGACTGAAACAATTTTTGATAGATAATTGAATGATCCCTCAAAAAAAATTCCGCCAGGTTATCTATTGCATAATAATAGCTGAAGGAAAAATAAAATGACCAAGAGTAGTAAAGCCAAAGGTGGGTATACATGTAGACTCTCATAACTCAGTTAACCATAATTACTGTTTTTAAATCACTTTGTTCCAAGCCAGGAAATACACTTGAAAACATTTGAATAAAGAAAAGCTAATGACTTGGCAGACCAGTTATCCTGGATAAAATTCTGAGACAAAAATTATAATGGAGAAAATGTAAAACTAACAGTGCAAACTGTTACTAAAGTGGAAATGGTAGGATAAAATACCATGAACACAGAACACTACCCTGAAAAAGTTCACCTTTTGCCTTGTGCTAGGTGAGCTTCTTCGTACTGCTTTCCTGGACTTTCTCCAAACATGCTTTCTAGAATAGTTGGATTTTACTGGCAAGCATTTCTTCATCCAGGAGCAATCCCAGGGGGGAAAAGAAAAAGAAAGGTAACTAAGATATTTATATCTCCTGATTAAAAAAGCAGGCATTAAGAAAAAGGGCCAAACAAAACCACATAAAAACAAACAATCCAGTCTTCCTGTAGACTTCAAAAAGATAAAGATTACACCCAAAACTGTGTATAGGAAGAGCACAGACAAGCTTTTGTCAAATTCTCTTTGGTTCCACACCACATATCCCAAAATAACTCCCTGCAGCAGTTGCAAGCCCACTAGGTAAACCAAACAGGATGGTAGGGAAGAAGGCTTATGTTCTTTGTCATCCACTTATGTATTAAAAACACTAATAAGCATTTAATAAAGTCTTGAATGTGATGGAGAAAGTTAAGGATGATCCTTTTTCACATGGATGCTGGCCGAAAACAGTTAGAGGTTTTTTGTAAACCAATCCCTTTGTCTTGCAGGTGCAAGATTGTTATGCAGTATTGTTGTGATACTGACTGGAGAAGTATTTTGAAATGGGTGTTGTGGGGTTTGGCTGGTCATTCTGGGAGGTGGACGGTCAGGGACCGGTAACCTTATGCCATTCAAGTGAACTACGATATATAAACGAGTCTGTAAATTAATAAAAAATTCCATTTCTTCCTGGATCGAGCCTATGTCGTTTCTTGCCATCCTCGGTACAACAGCAACAATCCTTGATTCTCTTCTTGGCTGCACAGGAAGAGATAATGAAGATAAATGGAAGCAGATTCTTAGACTGTGTTTTCAGAGCAGTCACACGCTACTAAAACTGATAAGTAAGATGTGGTCCAAGGTGGTCTAGCAGAAGTAAAGGTCTTGTTTCCAAGTCAAATCCCAATACTAAAGACTCTGGTTCTAAATCACAATGCTTAAGATGCTGGCTCTGCACACAGCTCAGCCACCACGTGTATGTTGAACTCTGTTTTCAAACTACTGGTCAGAGCTACCACAGAGATAATTTGCTCCCATCATCCCACAAACAAGCCTGTAGCACTAACTGTGACGCTGTAGTAAAGAGAAGTTGCCGGCCTCATCTGATCATACCACCTCAACTCTCATATATATTCTAGCTGACACACTAGGCAAAACTCTGCATCACATCACTGTCAATGATGTGGCACTGGTGAGACCCCAGATCTACTCTAGTATGAGCAGAATTTAGTCTACATTTGTCTTAATGTTTGTGTTTTTCAAAGGAATCTTCACCCAAATATATAAATCTCTGGGAGTTTTTGCATTCTGTGTTGGGTGTCTAGTCTATTCAGGCACATTTATGCTTCATCTGTAATTGCAAGTTTTTAAACCTCCAGGGCAGATCTCTCATGGAAACTTTTGATGGCCTCTGCCTAGCCAGTGTGTTAGGGTAAAAAAATGTGATTTTCATTGAGATAATATAGAATTGTTTGAAAGATAAGCTGTTTCACAATGTAACTTGAACACAGAAAGGATGAAAGTGTGCGTAGTAGAGACTCTCCCTAACACAACAAATTTCCCCCAGGGGGTGTAGCTGAGGGCTGAGTGGGAACTTTTCTTTCCCCAAAGATCAAATGAGATTTGCTCATTGAATTCAGATATTCATGTATTTCTCTGGAAAACAAAGCCACTCTGTAAAAACCTCTCAGATCTTTTACAGAATTGGAAGCAGAGTTATATGAGAAATAATTTGTGATAAATAATGTGACTCTACGTTAGATCCTAAAGGAAATCCAAAGGAAAGGTACAAGATCTCAGCATGGACTACTCTGTGGCAAAACCTGAATTTGAAATTGCTACGATATTGAATTTGGTACAAATGCCTGAAACAGATCACCTGTAGTCAGTTGGAACTGTTTATTGGAGAAAGAGCAAGCTAGCACAAACACATACTGATTCAACCAGGAGACAATGAAGATCTCGCCAATTTGCACTTCATACAAGGTGAGACTTCAAATAGAAATGCAATATTCCTTTCCTGATGCAGTATCTTTGCAGTCTATATTCTGCTTCGGCTGCCCACCAGGACCTGAGAGCACTTTCACAAGGTTGCTGGTTACACATAACCCAAACTGTCTTGGGACATGTTTAGAACTCTGAATAAACAAGATTTCAGACCCTTTCTGGTTCATTAGCATTCATGGGCACATGACTGACCTGCAAAACATGTAGTCAGAAGCTCATGGCTTGACTAGTCCTCCTGTGACGTGCTACAAGAGCTGTAGCTCCACAGGAGCAGAGCAGGACAAAGGGGCCAGTGGCATTTTCCTGGCTGAGCCCACCTGTCTTCAGAGACTGTTTTCACTTTGAAGAGCAAGAGTTAACAGATAATGTTGGGGAAGAGAACAGAAAAGGATGCTGTGGGGTTTATATTAATTTACATTATCTAATCCAGTCTAAATGGAAAGGTTGATTTATTTCAAGACTGCATTCTGGGGAGACCAGGAGCCTGCCATGTCTTTTACTGCAGAGCTTATAAAAAGAAATGACAGGGGAAAGCAGTCATGGAAAACCCTATCTAGAGTGATGCATAAACCTAGGTCTGAAAAAACATTTAAGTCACAAATGAAGTAAAGCTGGAAGTATCCTGCAGTCATTCTGCACTTTAAAGCATATCACAGAAGATGGCGTAATTTATCCTCATCTGAATTAACAGGGAAACATCAGGCATTTACAATTCTGACAGAAGTTCATAGTGAAAAAGCTGAAATATTAAACATTTGAAAAAGTGGTTCTATGCAAAATTTACCTCAAATACAATACTATATCCTTTGTTATACATTAGAAGGTTATTATAGTAACTTGATAGCTGAGCTATAGTTAAAAATTTGGCCTCACTCAAATGTGAAATTCCAGTTTTCAAGATTATATCTCCTCTGCTATTTGGACTGGTAATGTATTTTTTGTGCTCATCAGAATTAACTTTTTTCATTCAAATGACAGTGGCATTTATACTGAGACCTAGAGCTCCAGCAAAGATGATATGGACTTGCTTTAGTGGGTTTATTTTTCTCCAGTATGCTCTGCCCTAATTCTATGCACACTAAATCCAGTCCTGTTCTTGATTGAGTTACTTATATGGTTTTCATTCAGGATAGGCTGTTTTGAATGTGATCATGCTGAGCACATCAAACCAATACATATAGCTCTTAAAGTTTTCTCCATCTCTTGACTTCTGTGCTGTTCTGAGTCTCTAGCTCTTCAACTCCACTGCCAAAATCTGTCACACATGACTTTCATTTTTACCTTACCAGTTTTTCCTTATGATCATCAATATCACCTTATCCTCTTGGCTATTCCTTTTTGGATGCACTGTCAAGGCCAATTTTTGGATGTCTCGGATAATAGGGGTTGTGATCCTTCATGCACACATTGTATCCGCTAGCCCTCAGCATTTTGGAGCTTACTCCCAAGGCCAATGAATTCGTCACTAAGAAACCCCCTGTAGCACTCAGCAGAATTCCTTGATCACTTGCTATTCATGACTATGCCCTTCATAATATCTGATAAGACATGGTTGTTGCATTAGTCACCCACTCCTACTGTAGACCATGCTCAGAAGCATGTCTCTCTCTTTAGGAAAGTGATTAATTTTAAACAGCTACCTTTTTCCTATTCAATACTCAACCTAAAATGGTTGCCAAGATAAGTTAATAATTTGCCTATCTCCAGGTAGGTCTGAATCTGATATCTGATAGGAGCTGTCTAAGCCCAGAAGGGAAATTTTCCACAGTAAAAAATTTTCTGAAAATTTCCCTTTACTGCTGTAACAGTAACAGCTATAACAGCTCTGCTGGCTTCTGTGTTCAGAATGTTCACCAAATTAACGGTGTGGAGTAAACTCTGATTTACAGCTACGGTGATTTTTTTCTGCATTAGGGCCCCAGTGTAGGTACCAACAATGTAGATACAGCATCTTTGCAGTGGTGAAATTACACTGAAAGAGGAAAGAAGTTAGAAAGTGAAGACAGGTGTGAGTCTTCTGCTGCTATTATTTCTACAGTATCCAAGAATTCATATTAGACTCAGTCAAACACCTTGACTTTACTGACACGAATATCTCTAATTTGCAGTGAGAAATTAGTTAGGGTTTTCGAAGGAGTTTGAAATACCTACACAGGCTTAATTCAGTTTGCACTGCTGATCCTGCAGACACTGTCAAGAATCTCACTGTGAGCGCTTACAAAACCCAGGGTGCAGAGTTCCTGTTTTCCAGAAGGATTGTTAGGATTTTGTAAGTATAATTAATAACACAGAACTCAAATGTCCCTCCTATTTTCATTAATAAACTTACTACTTGTGTTCAGCCAGTAGCAGTATAGGTGTTAGAATGAATAGGAAGTTTGAAGAGGAAGTGTGAAAAATAGACCGAAGACAGCGTAATGTTGATGGTAATCATTATGCTTCTTTACAGAGAAGATGAAGAACTCACTGCTCGCAGCTATCTTTTTAATTGTTAGAGGTGAGTTTTCATATACTGCACAACTTACTGCCGCTTATGATCAGTAAAAATTCTTAATGCTACTCAAGGATGAGGCCGTACGAACAAAATCATGACCAAATTAAATTCTGTTTGTAGGAGAAGCAACCACCAGCTTCACTTTTCCTATTTCTTTCGCGATTGTCTTGATCAACAACTCTNCTCCGTTCTGCCGGCAGCTGCCAGGTGGGTGGAATGCTCGGGCCCGGCGCGGTGCCCGGGCTCCCGCGGCCGCGGCGGCTGCGGCGGGGCCCGCGCGGCCGCTGAGGGCTCCCGTCCGCCCCGGGCGCCGCCTGGCGGACGCCGCGCCCCGCGCCCGCCGGGACCCCCGGCGCTCGGAGGCATCGCCCCTAAGGAAACGCCCGCCTTTCCCAAAGGGAAAATGCGGCCAGGGCAGCACGGGCAGGTGTGTCTGCGTGATAGCAGGGCGCCCGGGCTCACCCGCACGCCCTGAGCGAAAGCCCACCCAGCGCGTCGCAAACAGCCGTGGCTTCAAAAGACCACGGACCTGTGATGTTTATGCGTGACGGCTATTTGCTCTCCATTTAACTGAGAAATTACTGATGCTGGCGAGAAGGAGCAGCGCTACGTATTTTAATAGCGAGTATTACAAAGCAGTGGGTGGTCATCTGATGTACTTTGTGCTGGATTTATTGTAGGCAGAAACATCCTGCTTGCTAACAAACAGAGCAGTGATGACAGGTTCTTGAGTACACAGTGACACTGGGCAAGACATCTGCAGGAGGACTATGTTTTTCTGAAATTAGCCATGGATAATTTTCTAGTCCTTGCAATTAACCTGCCAGACTATGCTCCACTAAATCATTAGTGAGAACACCAGATGCACAGGAGAAAAACCAGAAAGTTCTTGACTGAAAAAAATTAAAGGTGAGGCTTTGGGTGTTTGGTCGGTTTGTTGGTTTGGGGGGGGCTTAGTGGAGAAACTGAACTGTGTTTTCTTTAGAACAAAGAAATTTTTTTCTTTCTTTGCATAGTCCTTGGAGCACAGTCAGGATATAGCACTAGTACCATACTAGGTCTGGGAAGAATTAATAATATACATGTTAAGGTAGAGCAGTACAGTAAAACAAAGAAAGCACTAAAATAAAAATGATTGTGCATGCAGACACTAACATCCACAAACAGGACAAGTGAAAATGAAAGTGTGTAAGATTAATTATATTCATCTGGAGAAAGTAATGTAGAACTTCAGTATCTTGGGAGTGGGGTGAAGCATTGGGGTGTTAGTTGAGCTAATACACTATTTCCACACATGAAATCTACTATTTGTCATTGTCTGCTGTAATACCATAATCTCATAGAGAAAGACAGGGAGGGTTTGTAAAACTTAAAACCTGAGGAACAATACCACCTCTGTAAGCAAAGAGAGGTCTGCAACATTGTAGACACCACATGGATCTGAGTTAATAGAACTGTTATTTCAAATAGTTTCAGGAGCAGTATATTACCCATGTATTGACATGAAGTATTACAGTAGTTCCAAAAAGGTTTTGTTTTCAGGTGTTTCTCCAAAATAACAATAAAAAACCACTAAGTAAGCGTAAGGTTTAATTCAGAGTAAAAAGGAGAAGAATGTGAGAGCTGTTGCTGTTTTCCCTGCTGTTGACAGACACCATGTTCATGGGTGAGGAGGCCAAGATGTGGTTTGGTGGCCAGACTAGAAAAGCAAAGAATTCTGTAATTTTTCACATTGCTATGGAAATAAGGAAGACATGATCTCCACCTTCCTGAAAGGAACCTGTACACACCTGAACTGATGCAGCATAACTTTATTAGAAAAGCATTATTCATTTAATATGAGAAAAGAAGTGTCATAAGGTGAGGGTATTAAAGTTGGTGCTATACTCATTTGACACACTTTTTTTTCCAAAAGATCTTTTAACTTGAATATGCATCTGCCATCTCAGTGGTGAAAAGACTGCTGAGGATACTTTGTAAGTTAGGTTGTCGGAAGAAATGCGGAAAAGAGAACTGATCTTTTATCTCATAACCTAGGTTATGAGATACCATAACTATACTACAACGCTAACTCCAGACATATGCATATTTACTTCTCACATAGCAAAACATTTCTTATTCAAGATTGATAAGCCTATTGGCAACTTGTTAAACCTAACAGGTGTGAAGGACATGTGACTCTACTCATCAGGAAAAATTCACCTTAAGCATCCCATGCCTGTTGAGATCCTTGTCTACTTTTCTGAACAACAACAACAACAAAAAAAAATCTGAACCCTTTTTGAAAGTCCTTTAGGTGGTACTTTGAAACACCATGACTGATTCTTCTGAGCTAGTAGTTCAGACACAAATGACACAAAGCAAAAGAAGAACAGTCATATTTTATCATTACCATTTCTGATAAGACATTTTTGAAATACTAAAATAAGCTTAACCAGTAAAGACAAAAAACAAGTTCCTTTAATAATGTCATCAGTGTTAATTTCATGTCAGCTGAAAAAAGGGTACGTTCAGTTGCAAAATAAGCCCCATACATCTGTTTAAAAAATTAATAACAAGTAATTTTGTGCATAAATTTATGCTCCTCCTGTTTTATAATGTGGTCTTTATAGAGCTGGCAGCATAAAAGTAATATTGTTTTTATCCAGCAGTAGTGTGCTGTTCTGAACTTCAGATAGTGATGGCTGATGGTTTTGAGGCAATTCTGGGGTCTAGTCGAGCAGTTCTAGCCTGGTTTGTATTTGGTTTCCTTACTCACAGTTCCTTTGAGTCAGTTAATGGTTGCCTGTGATAGGTCTTTTCCAGTGCACATGTTTTCATCTTCCAGATTGGGACAATGAATTGGTGTGCTACAAAGAATTAAGTGAGGATCTAACCTGTACCTGGCTGCCCTTACCTAGTGCTCCAAATACAGTTAATTATACTGTATACTTAAAATGGTAAGTCTGAAAAGTTATCTCAGAAAACGAAAAGCTCTTATTGCTCTTAGATGTGATTCCCATCTGCCAGAGTTTTGTTCCAGTGTATTTCATCACATTATAAGTTGTTACACAATGCTGGTCAATATATTTCATCATTTCTAATCAATACCTATTGATTTGTGAGAGCTCGGTAAGAGAGTGGTAGGTTGATCTTGGCTAGATATCACAAAAGCTGTTCTATCCCTCCCCTCCTCAGCCCAACAGGGCACAGAAAATATTACAAAGGCTCATGGGTTGAGATAAGGACAGGAATATATCACTCAGCAATTACCGTCATGGGCAAAACAGAGATGACTTGGGAAAATGAATTTAATTTATTAACATTCAAATCAGAGTAGAGTAATGACAAATACAGCTAAAACTTGAAACACCTTCTCCCTCCCTGCCCCCCCTCATGCTTTCCTTCTTACTGGGCTTAACTTTTCTCCTGAATTCTCTTCCTCCTCCACCCCAGCATTGTGGGTGGACAGGAAATGGGGTTGTGGTCAGTCCATCACACGTTGTGTCTGTCACTTCCTTCTCTTCTGACTCCTCCACTGGTCCAGCATAGGGATCCTGCCACAGGAGACAGTCCATCATGAACTTCTCCAACATGAATTCTTCCCACTGGACTGCAGTTCTTCATGAACTTCTCCAGTGTAGGTCCCTTCCATGGGGTGCTGTCCCTTCAAGAACAGCTTGCTCCAAAGCAGGTCCCTCATGGGGTCACAAGCCCTGCCAGCAAACCTGCTCCAGTGTGGGCTTCTCTCTACTGCTCGCACATATTCTCATTCCTCTCTGTCAGCTGCTGTTGTGCAGCAGTTTTTCCCTCTTTTAAATACATTATCCCAGAGGCACTACCACCATGGCTGATGGGCTCAGCCTTGGTCAGCAGCAGGTCTGTCCTGGAGCTAGAACTGGCTTTGTTGGACATGGTGAAAGCTTATTGCAGCTTCTCACAGAAGCCACCTCTATAGCAACCTGCTCCCCTGCTCCCAAAACTCAATACAACGTCATTATACATCTTACCATGCCTCCAACACACTGTTTAAAATATTATTGCCAAAGATCAGCTTAATAATTTACCTTTATTTGTAACTATCGACTTTTGTTGTCTATTCAACACAGATGCATTCAACGTAAAAAAAAAAAAAAACCTATAACAAAACACACAAGCATAAACAGACACTTTTGAGCTTTTATTTTATGTATTATGTATTTTGCTATAGCATGTACCCAAGGAGATGTCAGATGTGGCATACCTTCTGGTAATTCTGAATTATCAGGTAGTAGTTGAACAGATGGAATGAACTTGTAGGGTTAATCTTGAACGGATTACCTCAAATACAGTATCTTCAGTTGCAGCTGCATTACAAAATTGGATTTCCTCATTTTATATCTAGATGTTTGGAAACTCCCATGAGATTAAGGGCATGTTCAGAAACAGAGATGTGAGATCAGAAGACATGATCTTTGCCATGAGACCATATCATGGGGTACATAGGGTACAACACTGTATGCCGTTGGTAAATTCTGATATTTATTGCTGATAATTTTGCCACAAAACCACCCCTTGTCATTAAAAATGAGCTGTGGTTAGAAGCATCTCCTAAAGCTAAGAAAATGTCACTACACTGGGAAATTCCCCAGGGTGATCATCTTCACATTGCAGAAGAGCAAAGCAACCACCTCAAGCCTGAGGTTACTCCCCCCAACACCTTCAGTATTTTCTCACTGGAGGCAGCAGCAGGCACCAACTTGCAAGAAGCACCAAATCCCACTGCATTTGCTGTCTTGCCTCTTGGGACTTTAAAGAGTCCCAATTTTTGGAAGGGCAGAAACATCTGTGAAACAGCTCTGTTTCTGTAGAGATGCTATCAGATGAAATATATGTAAGCTAGTTGCTCCTAAAGTCCTAAGCCAAAACCAGACTGTGCTGTTCCCAGCCTGCAGGGTTGATGTCATGAACAGACAAGGCAGAAAAAAAGAATGAAAGAGGAGGTCAGTGGGGGAAGAGGGAGGAAATTCCCTGGCAGAGACGTTGATGTTTCCAAGTCAGAGTCAGGACTTTAACCTCAGTCTCCTGGGCTTCCACCCGATGGTCTTGAAGACAAACTTCCTATCTCCTCCTCTGTTGGGTTAAAAGGAAAAAAAGACCCCACACTTAAACGGGCTTTTAGCTTGCCTAGTAGAGGGCATCACCCCTTCCAGCATGTAACATCAGTTTGACGTTGTAATTGTTCCTTGTACTTGCTCCTTATGATTTAGTTGTCAGGAAGAAAAAGATTAAAGATAAACACTCCCAACAGAAAAGTTCCAACCAAGAATTCAAAATCATGCTTTGAAATTTTAATTGCTGATTCACAACTTTTCTGAAGCAGAAGACAGGAAAACCTTCAAGTAGTTTTTTTCCATTATTAAGTATTGAATAATGATGTGTGCAATTTAATACTTGAAATGCATAGCTAGGCAATTAATATTCTAGCCCATCTCTTTAAGAACACTGAACTTGCACAATTTTAACCTTGGAAAAATCTGTCCTGTGTGTAGCAGAGACTAAATGAGAGAGACGGGAAAAAAAAATAGGCAGCAAAGTTGTATGTAAGGCATTAAAACTCTTGGACTTCCTGTGTTGTGTGCATTAGGTATACCAGGAGAAATCTACAGGGCTGAGAACTCAGGTGACATTTAAATATCTCTCAAACTCTGATGCTTTGCAGGAACAGAAGTCAGAAGACAGGCATATAACTCATAAGAGGTTTTTCATAACTTTATGGTAACTTAGATTCACGTAACTGGGAAATTTTGCTGTTCAAAAGGAATTTGTGTGCCCCTGAGATAGGTGGCAAGGCTTTATGAAGTAATTTCTAACCTAATTTTATACCTTCAAAATGCTCTATATATCCCACTGTAAGTACAAAAGAAGGTCATATGGATCTTGTTGTATCATGCTACACCTTACAAGTTTAAGGAATTCAACAGTTCTCCACCACACAATTCAAGGATTTGTATGTTTAAATTTGCTAGAGTTACTGGGGCACTGGAATTAATCTTGCTGTTTCAAGCTGCTCAAGGGGAACCTTCAAGTTTCCAGATGTGGAATTATGTGTAGAAGTATCTGGAAAGCTATCAATTGTTATAATGTCGCTTTCTTGGGCAGGGGAGAAACTATAATCCAATGAAATGTTTTTCAGTCTGCTTCCATTTCTCTGAAGGAACAAGATACGAAAACTTTTTCAACGAAACACATCATTGCCTTCCATCACAATAGAACGGAAGAATCTCTACATTGAGAGATTTGCATCCATTTGGGTAGCAGTGAATTATGCCCATGACACCTGTGCAAAAGGAAAGAACATTTCAGTTTTACCAAGCAAAGCAGGTACAGCATCTTCAGAAGTTGTGTTACTGCAGTGCTCAGCTAAAGCTGTAGTCTTTAAAGATTATTTCCAAAATTTCAGCTCCCAAAACACTCCCATTATTTTTACTGATTCAGAGACCTAAAATGCAGTTTGACCTCCTTAAATGAAATTAGTAACAGAAGTCTATCAGCTTTTACAGGAGGAGGGTTTTACTTTAAATATTTTGCTGGAATATTTAATATTCATATCCAGAAAAATATGTAGTAATATTTGTGTACTTAACCAGCTTTCTGTGCTCTCTTTGATGGTTTTCTGAATTTCTTTATATTGGTTTACAAAGACCAGATTGACTCAGCACTGTGCACCTAAGGAATCCATAATATAGGGCATTAGAATATTGAGAAACCTTTTTAAAATTCAACTCTTTTCTAAGGCCATTTACCCATTACACAACCCTACAAGGAAGATATGAAAAAAGCAGCCCTATTTAATATGCCCTTTAGATGTTTGTTTAAAGATTCCCTACCTATCTGGTCACTGAAATAATGTTAAAAGCTTCCCAAAACTTCACCTGCTCAGACAAACCATGGTCCAAGAAAAACCAATGTTTCCCACTGCTGGGTGTTACTACCAGTACAACTCAAATTATTACTATGACCTTTACTGGAGACTTTTGGCCACCTTGTGTTTATTGAAGAGAAAGACGAAAATATATTTGCACTTACTGAAATTTAAAGATATTCTGGATATTTTTAGTACAATTCATGATTACAGGTACTTTTGACATTTTGATTAGTAAGTGCTTAGAAAAAGAGTGTTCCTGAAATCGGTAGAAGCATTCACAAAAGAAGGGCAAGAGGAACAACTGTATTTTGCTGATACCATAAATATTCAGTAATTATTCATTTCCAGGGTTTTTTGATGTCTTATAGTGTTCAGTATTCTGTGCCAAGTCTTTCAATTCTTATAGACCACACTTGACAGACATAATTACCAAAGCTTTCCTGCTTCTCTTACCTTTTTAACAGCTGTATATCCCCCATTTTAGGAAAGTGCTTGTCACCATCTAACATAAACGCTTATCAGATCACAAACCAGTTGATAATAAAGTGGGACCTGCCCACAGCTCATACATCATATGAGCTGAGATACAGAGAGGCAATCCCAGAAGCCGCTCCATGGACACTGGTAAGTACTTCCAGATGACAATCACATGAGAACATAAAGTGCCTCAATATCTGCACATAGTACATGCAGCACAAGGATTGTAAGGCTGCACTGCAAGGAGTCACTTGGTAGGCAGATCCCATTAAGGCACCTTAGTTTGGTTCTAACAAATCGTGAAATGTTTGGGAAAGAAGGAATAATAGTTTTAAACAGAGTGAAATAGAACAGCATGTCATCAGGTTCATTCATGTACCAGTGAGACTCTACAACTACCAGTGATGCAAAAGCTGAATATCAGAAGTGCCATGCAAACTCAGATCCAAATTATATTTTCAGTGATTTACAATATTACTCTTTAGCTGGTAACATTGCATTTTCAAACATATTAGAGATCAAGTTAATTTGTTTTTTAAGGTAATAATTCATACCTTACACACCTTTGGTTTGTGCCAGTATTTCAGATTTTCTTCTTTGAAAATAAGAGAAATAATTTCTCTGCAATATGGTCATAGAACCATAGAATTGTTTGTGTTGGAAGGGATAATCTTGAAGATCATCTAGTTCCAACCAGCCCTGCTGTGTGCAGGGCCACTCTCTACTAGACCAGGTTGCCCCATCCAAACTGGCCTTGAACACTTCCAGGAATGGAGTGTCCACAACTTCCCTGGGCAACCTGTTCCAGTGCCTCACCACCCTCATAGTAAAGAATTTTTTCCTAAAATCTAATCTAAACCTACTCTCTTTCAGGTTACAGCCATTGCCCCTTGTCTTGTCTCTACATGCTCTTGTGAATAGTCTTGCCCCATCTTTCCTCTAAGTTCTCTTCAGGCACTGGAAGGCAAAAATTAGTTCTCCCCAAAACCTTCTCTTTTCCAGACTGAACAATCCCAATTCTCCCAGCCTTTCCTCACAGGAGAGGTACTCCATTACAATGATCAGTTTGGTGGCCCTCCTTTGGATTCATTCCAACAGGTCCATGTCCTGCCTGTGCTGGGGACCCTGTCCCTAAAAACCAGGAAATGCTCCATCAAATTTGTTGGGTTAGAAAGTCAACATTATTTCATTAGCAGTGCTGAATGCATGGGTAATTCTCTTCAAAGCATGCAGGCCCAGTAACCTAAGAGACCAGGTTATATTCCTGAAATTATTGTATTTTCACCACATTTCCTGAATACATGCATATATGCTAATTATTTCCACTTGTTTGGATATGGTTCCAGATCTTCTGACGAATCTTTTCTCCTTGGGAGTATCCCAAATATGTCATCAGGTCATAATGTACTTCTCTTATCATTCTTTGCTCTGACACACAACCCTTGTTCTCAAAACTGAGATATTAGTTAGTACATATTAATCACTGATAGAAGTAAACAAGAAAGCATTAGCTGGAACAAGTTTATTAGTCACAGATGTAGGGAGTTAGCACAAG
Organism: Struthidea cinerea; assembly: GCA_013397865.1. Classification (NCBI taxonomy): domain Eukaryota; kingdom Metazoa; phylum Chordata; class Aves; order Passeriformes; family Corcoracidae; genus Struthidea; species Struthidea cinerea. The sequence goes on along the minus strand of VZTI01005351.1, from coordinate 25,274 downwards.
GCCACATTAATCTCTGGTATTTGTACTAAGCACTCTATGTACAAAATTAAGCACTAACAATGAATATAGGGGTCATACTCTATTGTGCTGAAGTTAAAAAAGTTTTCCAGCATCTTCCTCCACTGCTGCATAGACATCTTACAGGACTGCTCAGTAACAACCCCAGAGCTGGATGCAGCTGTGGGTGGGGTCTCACCAGAGCGGAGCAGAGGGGCAGAATGCCCTCCCTGGCCCTGCTGGCTGCGCTGCTTGGATGCAGCCCAGGACACGTTTGGCTCTCTGGGCTGTGAGTGCCCATGGCTGGGTCATGTCCAGCCTCTCACCCACCAGCACCCCCAAGTCCTTCTGGGCAGGGCTGCTCTGATCTGTCCATCCCCCAGCCTGTGCTGATACCAGGGTTGCTCTGACCCAGGTGCAGCGCCAGCACTTATCTTGTTAAACTTCATGAGGTTCTCGTGGTCCACCTCTGGATCCTGTCCAGGTCCCTCTGGATGGCATCCTGCCCTTCAGGAGTGCCAACAGCGCCACTCAGCTTGGGGCCATCTGCAAATTTGCAGAGGGTGCACTTGACCCCTTTATGTTACTAATGAAGATATTAAGTAACACTGGTCACATCCACTACGGACCCCTGATGGACACCACTTGTCACTGATGTTCACTGGGATTCTGAGCCAATGACTGCTACCCTCTGGATGCGACCATCCAACCACTTCCTGATCCATGTAACAGTTTACCCATCAAATCCATCACTGTCCAATTTAGAGATAAGGATGTCATGGCATACAAGATCAGTTCCAGATGCCTTTTAGGACATGCAATATGGCACAGCAACAGGGCAGTACAAAACTAGAAGGAATAAGTAGGAGATGGAAAATGAGTCATAATTTCAGTAATGTCTGCATGTAGCAATGACTGCTTATCCTGCCCCTTCCCATCCAGCATACCAACCAAAGGCTTCTCCAGCAGGCAGGCACATATGCATGATTTGTACCACTAAGTTCCTGAAATTGTCTGTTTTTCAAGCTCTGTTATTTATATATATGTTAATCAAGTTTTAAATATGTGTTTATAAAGTAAAACAAAACCCCAAGAAAAAAACTGTATAAATAGCAACAGTTCCCACTTCTTGGGAAACTCTGCTCACCTCAAAGCCTCTTTACTTCCTTTTTAATACAAAAATCTCCCTTGTTCTGCCTTTTATCTCAGAAGACTATTCCTATTTCTCTCATAGCTGACTGCCAGTTTGTTTAGCCACTTCAGAAGAGGTACTTTGAGAGGCCCATGTAAGAAAGGTTTCACCTCAGTACAAAGAATGTGCAGGACTTGGAAGGGTCCCCTTGTTCACTTGCATACAATTCCTAGCTCATCCTAGGGCAGCCAGTTACCCAAGCATAGCTCACCCAGCAGTGCAATAGATAGACAACAATGTGCAGACTGTCTGGCACATGGCATGTGGAAGAACAGAGGGTTAAGAGCAGTACAAATGCACACTCCGCAGGTTCTGGAGACAGGGGAGATGAAAGATTCACATGAGTACTGTGAAGGACTAGTAGAGACAGCCACACTGGGTGATACGAATGACTGAAGACTACAGGTCATAAATATTCATTATCTCCCAGGTCCCAACTAATCCTAGGAATTTAGGCTGTAATCTCTTCCTAATCATGTGAACATAGGCTACACTCAGATGAGTAAGTATGGCCACGCATGCACAGAAGATGCATAAAGCTAGTGTTTATCAAGAGTAGGATAAATGTACCTGTAATGTAATTTAACATTTGGGTTTTAAATCCATTCCACTTCCCTCTTGTTCTATAGAGATTTGGAGTCTTTCTGTAGTATTGTGCTTAGATTTGCAACCAAGCGTTTTCTATTAGCAAAATTATATGAAGTTGTCATGGTCAGAGTAATACCCTTCACTCATAAGAAAGAAGTAGCAGTATGTTTATTGATATTAAACAGAAATCTATCAAAGTTTGATAGGAAATGTGACAGGCATTTAACAAGAGTAGATGGCAAGGAGCACTTGATTACTTCATAGACAATAGAGTCAGACAGAACTGTTAGGGAGACTTTTTAATTGGGTCATGATGCTTAGAAAGGCTCCCCTTGCATTCTAAAATTGTTCTCAGAGCCCCTCCGAGTCTAGTTACTTCTGGATCCAGACTTAGTCCCAGACTTGGTCAACAGTTTATGTCTGAAGGATCATATGTGCGCAATCAATCCTTTGTATCACTTAAATGAGGTTTAAAGTTTTCAGTGTACTAATTTCCAAGTCACTTATCAAGTATCTGATGAGAAGAAAATTCTCTCAACCTTGAGGAGTAGCCTTAACAGGTGTCCCTACTCAAGAGATACTGTTGTATAGCCCACTGCTGTGCAGAAGAGCTCAAGAGGATGTGGGCTGTCCACTATTTAAGGGGTAAGATGAGTCACTTAAAGACTGATATACATGCTCACTTCAGATATTAATTTCTTCCAAAGTTGACTTGAACCTTAACCAGCACTATGGTTAGGTGGATGAACTGCTCAAATTAGCCCTTGTCTTTCATGTTACCTGTCTGCCTGGAATCAACTTTGAGACAGATGATGGTCCAGACACATTGATTATGACTGCTGATTGTGGTTATCATTCGAGCAGGATTACACGAAATACAGGGCAGGATGGAGGGGAAGTGGAGGGGAGGGAGGTGAGCACACTGCCACAGAAGTTAATTAATTAACTTATTAATTAAAAAAAGAAGTAGTGCAGAAATCGAAAGAGAAGAGCTGGTCACCTCACAGTGCGGTTTTGGTTTTTTAAGGGGGTTTTTAGGAAAAAGTTCAAGCAATGACAACAGTTTCCTATTGTATTTTCTCTTATTTTCTCTGTATTTTTCAGCTCAGGGTTTTTCTTAGACGTGGGTGATGTCTTTGTTTCAAGAAAAACTCCATTCTCTGTACAGTTACTGGGACTCCAGTGCCATCATCAGCTGCAGATGCACATCACTTCTGCAGTGCCAAGGCATAGGCAGCCACACTTTCAATCCAGTCATGCTCTTTAAGACATCAGTCATGTGGATCTATTTAGACATAATGATACTTTTAAAAATAAGAACTTTTTTTAATATTTAATTTTCCCTTGAGTTCTTGTTCTTGAGAATGTCAACAAGGCTCAGAGTTAAGTAAATTTTTGGTTTTCAGTATATGTAATGTCTAACTGATTTTAAAAGTAGTATTTAGACCAGGTTACTTATTGTTCTGAGTGAGCAGAACAAGTTCATGAAAAAGTGTTGCCTTGAAAGAACGAAAATACCTTGACTGAAATGTGCGGTAATTCCTATTTGATGACAGGAACCTCTACTTTCAGAAGACCAGTCTTAGGCTGAGAAAACAATTAGTATAAGATTATTATTGCTGCTACATAAATGTTTTTTTTTTAGGTCCCTGTAGAAAGCAATGTTGTCAATGTCACCATTTCAAATGTAAATGCTATGTCTTCATACATTGCTCAGCTCAGATGTGTAACCAAGGACGGTCTCAACTGTGTTTGCATTTGGAGCAAAGAGATTTTGGTCCCTCACAGTAAGTGAAATGTCCTTTCATCCTACTGGTAGTAAATATGAATGTAAGGGCTTTTCCAATTTTTGTGTCATATGGAATAGCATTTTCAGATACTGTTGAAAATATGAACATCAGAATGATTCATTTGAGTGCACTTCTCCATCTTTTACCATGTTTACCAGAACTCGTGAACAAGCCAAGAATATCATATAATGTAACCACACAAGTCTCTCCAGGAAGAAGAAGTGTTCTTCTGAAGTGGGAGGTAAGGTTCACTTTGAGTCTGGGTACCTTCTGTTATGTATATGCTATTTATTCAATACATTGCAGGGAAAAACAGACTTTCTCATTGTATTGAGACTACACTTGATATGCAAAAGGCATTGGATATTGTACACTTGCTGCAGAATTCATTACAACTATATGCTAATGATTTAGGTGCTAGAAACTAACAAGGAAAAAATACATCAATTTATAATCTTGAAAAATCACTAAAACTTCCCTTCTTTTCTGGGGAAAAACATGTTTTCATTTTAAGAGCTTCCAGCTTTTTCTGAAATTCCTCACAAGACATTACTAAATGTCTTCCTGTCTATGTTACTCCAAAAGTATCCAATTATTTCATTAAGATAACCCAGCCTCACAGCTTCATGGTATCTACACACTATTAATTTTGTGCCAGAAATAACGATCTTGATATCAGAAATAATCCTTGAAGAATTCGCAGGCCTTCATGTATTAAGTTTCTGCCTATATTGCAGTAATTTCCATTTCTGTCCTCTTATTTTCCAATCTCTTATTAAGATTAGTACAGTAAAATAATGAGTGAACCCCCACCAGAAATTTCTACCAATGCATATTTAACACGTTCCAAATTTGTAGCATAATTACTAACATTTCTCTTTAAAGATACTAGATACCTAACCACGCCTGAGCAGATGAGGGTACCCAGAGGCATAAATTTCAATTAAACACCTCTCATTAACTTTCAAGTTCCTAATAATGAGGGATATGTTCCAGTGAAATGTAGAGAATGTTACAGCTGCTTCACTGCTGTTATTACTAATTGCATACACATAACTACGATCTCAATTAAGGAAAATTCTTAATCCTGTACTAAAATCCTCTCAATTTAAGCATGCTCTTAATTTTAAGGAAATTCTTTGCTTCATTGATTCCTAATGACCTAATTAAAACAGTATGATTTTATTCCCATTATTAGAGGCTCCATTTTGTTTACACAATTAAATTCTTCTTGATTTTCTGCATGGGACATGACAGCATTAATAGAATAATAATGTTTTCCCTCTTGCTAGGTAGCACAAAGTAAGAATGTCCTTGGATATTTCATTAATGTGGAAAGAATACCCAACGGCTGCAGCCACTCACCAAATCGCATCTCTCTCAAAGAGGGAAAAATTCTTGTACATCTCTCCATGGCTTACTACAGAGTTAATATTTCTGCCTATAATGAAGCAGGAGAATCTCCACAAGCCATCTACATTGTCCCAGAATGCTCTGGAACAGGTACTTACCTTATCATCCATTCACCAGAGTGGTGGGGAAGTTTTATGACCAATCCCTAAGGCTACTTTTTGACATACTTTGGGATAGGTGAAAGCATTCTCTTGAATATTTTTTAGGCTGATATTTTGACATACTGGGAGTCAGAATTGTTTCTTAAGAAGATACTTTGGTAGAAGTTAACAGATAGCAGTTTAATATTCAGTTTAGCACTTCTTGTTTTCTCAAGCTAGAGAAAGTACCACGTGCTGGATGTACTTCAGAAAATTGTTTACGGACTGTCCTCAACATCAAGTAGATGTTACGGTTTAAAAAAAAGTTCACAGAACTATGTGCAAGTCTACGTTTTTGAGCTAAATAACTATTAAGAGACCTGCTACTGTCCTTTATTTCATTATTACTCTAAATGGCACATAGGAGAAGGAACAGATAGGATGTACATGTCACTTTCTAATGAAGATGTAAGCTTTTGTAATGCCTAAATAGACAGTCTTTTCATTTAAAAAACAGACCTAACAATGTTTTCCTTATAATATAAGCTAGTTTCATGTGTTATAATCTTGAGGTATATTTATTGCAATATAAGAAGTACCTCTCTTACAAAGTAAGATTTATTTTTTTAAATTAAGCTATAGCATTCACAAGCAAAGAAGTGTGCAAGTACCCTTGTTGAGCTTCAGATAGCTGCAAATGACTGTTTATCCAGAATTCTCTAACACTCCCCTCATTCTGTTCTCCTTTGCCCTGCAAAGAGGTAACAGCTTGATTTTGCCCTTACATTTCAGTCCCTTAGCTCTCTTCTGATAAAATATATGGACCATTTCAAGCCACCTTTTGACTGACAATAAGTTGTCTACCGAACCTTTGAGCCTGTATTTCATGGCTCTCTCCACCTCTTTCCATTTGATTGTACTTCAGTGCAACTTCTCTGTATCTATCATGAATTACTGAGAAGATACTTGCATTAAGTGCAGTCTCAAGATAAATTCCTTCTCAGCATACACACCTTTTTCTCAGCTAGTACAGCCATTTTCTTTACAGAATCACAGAATCAACTAATTTGGAAAAGACGTCTGAGATCATTGAGTCCAACCTGTGACTTAATACCACCTTGTCCACAAGACCATGGCACTAAAGTGACATGTCCAGACTTTTCATAAATATTTCCGGGGTCAGTGACTCCACCACCTCCCTGGGCAGCACATTCCAATACCCAATCACTCTTTCTGCGAAGAAATTCTTACTAATGTCGAGCCTAAACCTCCCCTGGCACAGCTTGAGACTGTGTCTCTTGTCCTATTGCTCATGGCTTGGCGGAGGAGACTGACCTCCAGCTGGCTACAGCCTCCTTTCAGACAGTTGCAGAGATTGATAAAGCCTCCTTTTCTCCATGCTAAACAACCCCAGCCCTTTCAAACAACCCCAGCAACCCCAGCTCCCTTGGACCACCACAGGGTCCCTCAAAATTAATCTGCCTTTCTTGTATTGCTTTCCATACAGGAGATAAAATGGAGAGCGTTTATATCTGCCACAAGGTCCACTTCATGCCTCAAAATGGCATGAAGGTTGCTCTTCTCCCTCCTTAGTCTTTCCTAGTTTGATAGCCTGTCTTTTAAAATGTCAAAATCTTCAAGAACCTTTCAGAAAATGCAAATATAAAATTATCTAGCTATGATTCATTATTAGTCCCTTCTCCTCCTCCCCTACCCAGGCAAGCACTATCTTGCAGTTGCTCTGTGTATAGCAGCTATTAGTGGCTCACAGGAACTTATTTAGCACCACCAGACTTCCTCTTCCAAAGGCTTGGAACAGCCATTTAATTTTCAACAATCAGAAACAAGGAAAAGTCATGAATGGCAATCAACACTGTAGCTCCCAGACACCATTGCAAAGTAGTAAATGCTAAGTTTCCTGTATCGAAATACTGGTGTAAACCTTACTGTGATAAGTGGGTCCCTTGCAATAACTGCTTAATGAATAATCTCCAAAAATAGAGGAAAAGGGATAAAGAAAAACCATAGGGGAGAAACCTACTTTCCTGTTTATTAACTTTTAATTGTATATTTCTTCACAGACTTGCCTGGTCAAATCCATGTCAAAAGGGAGGGAACCAATGCAGTTGTCACATGGACTCCAGAATACAATCCAAAATGTTTTGTGGTTGACTGGGGCACTGGTAAAGATGATATGCACATGAAAATAATAACTACGGCTACTGGAAAGTTCACACTAGGTAACAGCAACCACCGCACCTCCTATGGAGGCACCCTTTCATCTCTTGGTTATTTTTGGTTGGGCAGAGTAGGATTTTCATTCTGTTTTTAAGGGCAAACTAAAGATCCATCCAGATAAGCGCAACTCTTAATATTTGTCCAGTACTGAGTCATCATCTAATGCTTAGCAACATTAAGGCAGATAAAAAGCAGAGTTTTCATTAGGATTCTTCTGGATACTGTTGGGCAAGAAATGCAGCTAAGATGCTGGTACAATATCTCTCCTTGCCCACATTCCAGGCACTCCTGGCTCTAGTGGCTTTAAAAAAAACTTTCGTCTTGTACCTCAGTAAGCTTGTCTTTCAATACAAACTGCTCTGTTAAACAGACTCTCTAAGATTAATTTCTATTTTTATCCCAATGTCTATACTTATCAAAGCCTAAACTCTCAACTCCAGTATTCTGCCTACCAAGCTAGGCATGATGGACTTCAGTCAGGGATTTCTTTATGGAACAGACATTGAAAATCTTGATTAAAGTCATGTAGGTGGCCTCTTGCAAAAGCCATTCAGGACTGGTTTTTATGTACAATAGAGAACATTTTGCTTCAGAGTTCTACAAAGTCTTCTAAGGAGTTCCCTGTTTACCTTGGTCCTTCTGCAACATCTGCAGTGCCACATTACATCTAGGTTTTTTGCTTGGGTTTATATATTCTAGCTGAATGGGAAATATCTAACCCTGAAATAAGATAACTATAGCCATTTTAGTTCCCAATTTCTCCTTCAGCAACTAAAGCCTCCCATAGGGTGACTATAAACAGATCAGTCATCTTTTACAAGAAAACCCATGTTATGTCCTGTTCTGATTTTGAAATAGTTAGCATTAAGCATCTAGAGACACTGAAGAAGGATGTACATATTTTGTACTCAATGTAAAGCACTGTACACTTATACTATGCTTTGAGTCCCAGAAAGCAAGAACTATACAGAAAAACTATGAAGCTGTTGTCTTTCCTCTCCTTCTTTATAATTTATAACTTTTCAGTAAACCCTGACATACCTTTATTTGTTTTCCAGACAATTTTCAGCCATATAAGTTGTACAAAATAATGGTACATGCATCTGATGTGTGTCAGTGTGAAAGTTTCATAAGACATGAAAAGACTTTTGGAGTGACCCACTTTTACTCCGTTGAAGGAGGTATTCCTCCCCTTTGAATAACCTCACCCATTATATTTCTTCTTGTTTCCTATCTGCAGCAATAAAAGGAAGGCTACACAAAATTTCTTTTCCAGGTGACTGAACAGCATTCTCCAGTTGGCGTTGCGTTTAGTCTTAGCAGTTATGTCCTGGCAGTGAATGACCTGAATGCTGTTCCTTACTGACAAGTCCACAGAAATATCTATTATATGTGACATTACCAAAAATAACAGAAAGAGGGTCTCAAACCCATGTGGATCAAATTTAAATTAAATCAGGTTTTCCAATCCCAATTTCATAGTGTCTTATATTGCAAGTTGAAATGAGTACGGCTGTTGCTATTGGAGTAAAATATTCATAATGAGACAGTCACAATTTCTACCTACTTTGGTATTGTTTAAGGTGAGGGGTTTTTACTCTATGGGGTTTTGCCTTTCTCTTGCATCCTTTACATTTTATTTATGGGATCTAGAATCTGACAAGAAACTCTCTTGGAAGCAACTAGGTTTCAGTCTTGTATGTCTACTGCACAGGTATTGATGCAGAACTCAAATATCTGGTTTTTTAAGTTCCTAGGGCAGGTCCCGCTAATGTGACAATTCTGAATATCACAAAGCATTCTGCTGTTGTGAAGTGGACCGAAATAGCTGCAGAAGACCGTTTGGGCTTTCTCCAGGGATACAGGATCAGTTACACAGATTCATCAAGGAAGAAGTCTCCAGGTAAGTCACCATTGCCAGAACAAAGCAGCAGCTCAGAGTGATGAAAGAAAAGCTTAATTCAGACCATTAAGGATACTGAGTAATGATTTCTGTGCAAACACAGTGCTCTGCTCTCAAAGGTCAGCTCCTGGTTAGACTTTTAATGCTCTAGATGCTCCCATGAACACTTAGAATTTTCCAGGTATTATCTCAAATTAAATACTGCTATTTCCTTGAAAATTACATTTACAGCAGAATTCTCTAGTAACACTTAAAGGAAGACATACACTTCCAGTATTTCTGAAGTACTAAGATTTCAGTCACAACACTTCTATGTTTCATTGCAACTCATCCAAGCCTGAGTCTGAGCCTTTCTATAGGTTGTAATACATCATATATTTCATTTTTCAACTCGATTAGCAGTTTGTAATTCTTGCCTGTTACCAAAGACACCACTATAAATTTACTTTTAGAAACATTTTCTTAAATTGGTAGTTTTTATGTTTAATTTTGGACTTGATGACCTCAAAGGTCTTTTCCAACCTTAACAAACTACAAATGATGAAACTTCTACACATTAGAAAAAATGAATAGTTGTGAACTCAAACCACTTGAGTTTTCAATTTAAAAAATCCCCATACTTTATTTGATAAACATTTTCTTTCTGGTCTATAGTGGAAAGTCTCCTTGCCATAAGTAATAATACATTAACTTTGTACATACTGACTTTCAAATAAAATTGAAGACATGCTAGAGAAGACAAAGAGCACCTATGACAAAGGGATAGAGTAAGAGTCCTATAATTCGTGTTGACCTATGCCCTTACAGAGCCATAAAAAGTCTTCTGGAGATTCTATTCCACTTCAAATACCTATCTGAAAGCACAAGAGGAGGCAGAATGGGAACATCCAGGACTGAACCTAATTTCTTTTTTTTTTCCTCTGCCTTAACCAGTCAATACAGCAGTGACATGACACTCAATTGCCATGTTTTCCAGGCAGGGAGTATAATTCTGTTGGAGAATTTGGGGGAAGGAAGTCCATAGGCTACAGCACCACATCTGCTTCTGTGAAGATCTTAAATCCACAGTGACAAACTTGAAAAGTAATTTCTGCCCCATTAATAACATCCTTACAACATGGTTGCTTGTACATTATTCTGGCCAAGGGAGAAGTCCCTGCACCATCAGAAAAGAAAGGCTGAGCTGAAAGCTCCACAAAGCAGGTAGAGCAGAATGCACAGCCCTGTTTCTGGACTGAATGATGAGTAATAATACTAGCATAAATCAAACTGAACAACTACTTGAGTGAGGCTAAAGCATTTGATAAGGGCTAGTCCTAATGTTAACTGTTACAATCAACATAAAAACAACTTTTCAACATGTTAGATATATTTTCCGCTCATGAAGTATACACAGCCTTCTGTATTCATCACCTGTGATGGTTTGACCCTGGCTGGATACCAGAGCCACTGGATGCCAGAGCCACTCTATCCCCTCTGCAAGTGGACAAGGGAGAGAAAATACAACAAAACATTCACAGGTTGAGATAAGGACTAGAAGAGACCTCAGCTTATTCCATGGGCAAAACAGACTTGGCTTGGGGAAATTAATGGAATTTAATGCCAATGAAATTCAGAGTAGGATAACGACAAGTAAAACAAATCTTTAGAACACCTTTCTCCACCTCCAGCCTCCTTCCCAGGCTCTACCTCTTCCCCACCAGCAGTGCAGGGAGACACAGACTGGGGGTTGTGATCAGTTCATCACAGATTGTTTCTGCCATTGTTCAGGGAGAAGTGTCCAACTGCTCCAGCGTGGGGTGCCTCCCATGGGAGACAGCTCTTCATTAACTTCTCCAGTGTGAGTCCATCCCATGGGCTACAGTTCTTCATGAACTGCTCCAGCATTCACAGTGTTCACTTCCTACAGGGTGCAGTCCTTCAGCCTGCTCCAGCCTGGATCTCCCACAGAGGCACAAGTCCTACCAGGAAACCTGCTCCAGCGTGGGCTTTTCTCTACATGGGTTTGCAGGTCCCTGCCAGGACCCTGCTCCAGCACAGGTCTCCCACAGGTTCACAACCAACTCTCAGACCTCCTCCTGCTCTGGCCTGGGTCTCCTCCATGGGCTGCAGGTGGATCTCTGCATCCCCAGGGACCTCTGTGGGTTCAGGGCCACAGATGCTTCACCATGAACCACGAGCTGCAGGAGAACCTCAGCTCCAGCACGTGGAGCACCTCCTGCCCCTCCTTTTCTCCAGGCCTTGGTGTCTACAGGGCTGTTCCTGTCACATATTCTTACCCAGCTCTTCTCTGGCTGCAATTATATTTGCACAGTAACTTTTTTCCTTTTAAATCTGTTACCACAGAGGTGGTACCACCCTTTCTAATTGGCTCAGCCTTGGCCAGCAGCACATCTGTCCTGGGGCCAGCTGGGACTGGATCTGCTGGACATGGGCAGCTTCTGGCAGCTTCTCACAGAAGCTGCCCCTGTAGCCCCCGCTACCAAAACCTGGCCATGCAAACCCAATACAGCACTGGTGTGTTAAAAGCTCATGCTTTTTACCTCTGGATTTAAAATGTACATAAATATTTTGGAGAAATCTGCTATCCATCCAAAGAACATCTGCACAGTGTGGTTTCCTCCAGATGAGGATTAAGGCATTGAAATTTTGCCTCTTCCCCAGTCAGCAACACTGATACATGCTAAGTCATGAGAGTTCATCTAATCATCTCGTCCCCAAACCCTCCTGTATTTCAGCCATTACTCTCAACTCTTCTACCACAAGTTACCATCTCACCGGACTGAAGGAAAAGACCACCTACCGTGTGCAGATTTCAGGATTCACTAGTGCTGGAGAAGGACCTCTGACTCTTTCACAACCTTTCAGCACTCCAAAATACGGTACTGTGGAACCTCTATGCCTCTGCATTACCCAGCATGAATCCTTGCTTTATGCTCTCTCTATGCTCACTCACAAGATTTATTATTCTATCCTCAGTTGCTGAGAGCAAATACAGAAAATTGTTCCTCTGTAAGAGGTAAACTTTGTACCACAGAACAACTCTGCCTGTATTTCATTACCTAGTATACAGGGAAGACTTAGCTAGGGGTTCTTCATTTCTGAGACTTTTTCTGACCTTTTTCTGCTAGCTATGCGCACAAATCTTTATCTATTGACAGTTACTGCCATAGATTTCAGCAGTTTAAATTTCTGCCTTTGACTAGTAAAGTTCAATCATCTGCTCTTGGAAAAATCCTGAGCAATCACGTAAAACTGGCTTCCTGAGCCATTAACAGTAAAAATAAAAAATTAAGTATCTTTCAATTGCTCCTATGTGGGTGAAAACTAATCAAAGTAGCTTTTGCTTTCTTATAATTTAAGTACATTTTAGGTAACAGGTCCTTTAGCTTGCTGGCAAAAGTTTGCTTTTATCAGAGGTGCCTGGATAGGCTAATACCAATACAGTTACATTTAAAAAGTCTAAAGAACTTAAAATCATGTAGGGTTGGCTAAACTTAGTCTTTCAAACATTTTTAACACTTCATCAGTTAAACTAAAACTAACATTGCAACAGACTTTTTTTTGTTTGACCACAGCTTCCCTTAATGATCTAAGTAGAAAAAGAACATGCTAAGATGCTATCAGTAACCTGTAAAATTCAGAGGCGATTGTATGAAAATGCTTCCTTCCCACAACAACTTTTGTGTATAAAGTGAAGGAGGTATAAAATCAAACAACTGAATGTTGTAAGCACTAGGTGTTGTCTAGCAAGCTGCAGCTTTCCCTGGGAGCTCAGCCGAGGCTTCTAGGACAGGGCAGAATTTCTCTGCCCTTCCACAGTCCATTTCGGACGGCTCGGCACTTTGCTCCGGCCAGCTGTCAGCCTTACAAACACAGCGATGGCGAAGAAGGTGAGAAGGGTCTCTCCATGGGGGTATTAGAAGATGTTTAATCGTTGCATCTGGTCCATGCGGTCCCCCGAAGGCAGAAAGAAAGAGAGACCTCGTGGCCAGGGAGCTGTGCCTTTTTCCCCAGGGCTCAGAGGCCGTACAAGGGCAGGGTTGGGGTACAAGAACCAACAGGGAGAGCCCGAGGGAGTGGCCAGGACTAGGGGTGGGGGGAAAGGTGGGGGAACAACGTAAACCGAGCTCCACAACTGAATAGTCGAAAGTGTGAAGCAGAAAGAAAAAGACGAGAAATTTAAAATATTTCGTGAAATCAACAGGGATTGCACCCCTCCTCCCCCCGATGAAAACTTTCTCCTGTCAACACAACATATTAAAGTATCTCCCTGGAGCTTTTCTGCAGGACTCTATTCCACTCATCCTACCAAATATATATTTGGAGAGGGTTCAGTTGTTCAGTAAAGCAGCAAAAATGTGGAGTGAGATTAATACAATGTTTTAAAAATTCAAGTAATTACAGTGAATTTAAACATTACATTTACTATTTTTCCTCTCCCCCAATATTTCACAGGTTACGTAATCCATTAGAAAAATCTCAGATTTCTTTGCTATAAAAGCCTTTTTCAGCAACAAGACAATTTGCAACTTCCCAAACTAGTTTTTACTATTAGGTAGCTCTTTGGTTTAAAAAAAAAAAAGACATTTTTGTTGGGGGATGGGAAAAGAAAAAGTGGCTTTTTTGCAAATATGTTTTGTCAGTATTAGTAACACAATCATGAACTGGCCACACTTTCCAGGCATTCTTCTTAAACTTTTGATGTATCCATCTATAAAAAAGACCTCTACATTGACTCAGTCTTAACATCACATTCAGTTTTCGTTCCTATGTTAGCAGCAGTGTTCTTACTGCCTGAGCACTTTATCAATCTTCATTAATCTCTCAAAGACTTTCTCCTCTTTAAGCAGGTGGGATATTGATAGAAAGTATCTCAAGCAAGTGTTAACAGAGGCAATAGGAGACATAGGTTTGTACCAAGGATTGACAAGTGGCTGATTACAGATAAAGTGGTCTTAATGATCTTAGAAGGTAAAGCATGGACACCAACCAAATACACAAAACATGTTATTGCTATCAGGACCAGGCATGATCTCACAAAAAACCCCAACCAAATAAAACAAACAAACAAACAAACAAAACCCAACCAAAAACAACCAGCCAAAAAAACCCCCAAACCCTACTAATAAATCCTGAAACAGATTAAAAGCCACTTTCACTCGAATAGTTTCTTATAAAGTCAGACGTGCATGAGGGTCCTGACCTGTTAAAATCAGCTGGAGATCACCTAACAGCATGGGGTGAAAAAATACACTCAACAAATTGGAGAGAAGAGCAGAGAAGAACAGTCAGAAATTCAGCAAAGGCAAGTGCAGGGTCCTGCACCTGGGGAGGAACAAGCCCAGGCACCAGCACAGGCTGGGGCTGACCTGCTGGGGGGCAGCTCTGCAGAGAAGGACCTGGGGGTCCTGGTGGCCAACAAGCTGTCCATGAGCTGCAGAGTGTCCTGGTGGCCAAGAAGGCCAATGGTATCCTGGGGGGCATTAGGAAGAGCATTGCCAGCAGGTCATGGAAGGTGACCCTGCCCCTGTACTCAGCCCTGGTGAGGCCTCACCTGGAGTGCTGTGTCCAGTTCTGGGCTCCTCAGGGCAAGAGAGACGTGGAGCTCCTGGAGCAGGTCCAGTGGAGGGTTGCAAAGGTGTTTGGGGAACTGGAGCACCTTACTAATGAGGAAAGGCTGAAGGAGCTGGGCCTTTTTATCCTGGAGTAGAGGCAACAGAGAGGGGATCTTATCAATGTATACACATACCCTAAAGGCAAGCGTCAGGAAGATGGGGCCAGACTCTTTTCTGTGGTGCCCAGTGACACAACAAGAAGCAATGATCATAAACTGAGACACAGGAATTTCCACCTGAACATGAGGAAGAACTTCTTTACTGTGAGGGTGATGGAGTACAGGAGCAGATTGGCCAGAGAGGCTGGGGAGTCTTCTTCCCTAGAGATATTCAAAACCTGCCTGGATGCCATCCTGTATCACCTGCTCTAGGTGAACCTGCTTTAGCAGGGGGTTAGAACAGGTGATCTTCAGAGATCCCTTCTAATCCCAACTGTTCTGTGACTCTGTGATACATAGATATCTTGAGAATACAAACCTGAAAAGCTCACATTCCCCTGAAAATACCAGGTCTACTTTTACCTAGATTTTACTTAAATTCCATAACAAGTGTAAAGTTGGCTTTGTCTTCTGTTTGAAATATTTCTCTCATGAAGTTAATAAGGCCTTTCTGTAATTAACACCATAAATCTGATTCAATCTTTATGTTTCCCATCAGATAAAGGAGAATTTGAAGGTTTTGTGATTGGCCTTTGCTTCAGCATGATACTCATTCTGGTTTTTGCACCTCTCACTTGTTCTCTAGTACTTAAAAGGTAAGAACAGAATATTGGCTGGAGTTGTTAGTAGCACTCGTTTTGCTTTGCTCTGAGTTTCATAGCATTGAGGTTTTTTTGTCACTAAAGGCAACACAACTCAAAAACCACACAACATAAAAGCTACCACACTCATTTCATAGTGAAATGAGTGACTTACAAGCTACTATATGCTGATTAAAATAGTAAAAAGAGTTTGTCAAAAATATATAATATTTAGCTTTTGATTCCATTATCTAAATACCTCCTGTCACAAACACCATGAGAAAGAGCCAGGACCATTTCTCACAGTGGGAAATAATGCTCTATATGTAGATAACGCATGCATTTGATTATTTTTATCTAACATTTTTCTTGCAAACACATTTGGATACTAAATGTATAAAGTATGCATATAAGCACATAATTAGAAGGAGTAATATATGAATGAGTAGGAACAAGAGAGAATAACAAGGGTGCCTGTAAGATCTGGAAGTGGTCCTCTTATTTTAGGACAAATTGTTTTCTGCAATAATAAAGTATTAACCCCTACATAACAATCTGAGGCACAATATTGGGGCATACACTACGACTAAAAGAAAATGGTTTGCACAGTAATGGGTTCTAATATTAATTTTCTGACAAACTTAATTGCATACAGCCACTCATGTTACTATTCGGTGTCCTAGAACACTACCCTCCCTTTTTCCCCTCTTCACACAGCACCAGCCTCCGAGGCTGAAAGCACAGCTGCTAAACAACAGATGGCACAACTTGTGGCTTGAAAGCCATGAAAGCCACAGCATGACATCGCCTGCTTTAGCTTAAACTCCTGTCCTTGCCACTGGAAAACATACTGCCCATGAAGCCTCCTGTGCTCTTACCTTTTCAGATTGTACTTTGAGTTACACTGTGTCTGATACAGCAGTTTTGACAAGAACTTCTGAAACCTACACCGAAGTTTTGACCTAGAGCAAACTTCATTATGCTAAACATAAGACCACACTTCATTGTCTGAGCCCAATAGGAAAGAATAAGAAAAAACAAAAACCTACAAAACAATCAGGCAACACACAGGAGCCCAGCATAGCACTACAAAACAGTGCTAAAATTTGTAAATTTCTAGTAATATTGAACATTTTAAACTGAGATTAAGGGTGCCAGCAAAACCCTCATCTCAATTCCCTTCTTGATTTGTAAAAAAGGAGCCAGCCAGCCAGCCAAACATCCATCTTCACAGGATCAGCAAGAGATCCAGTACAGCCACATTCTTTGCCTCAAACCACAGCCTAAGCAGGGGCAAATATCCTAAAGATAATGAAGTCTAGATTTAATTTCAAAGCAGAAAAACATTGAAGCCAACACTAAGGCTGAGTGATGGACTATTTAAACTATCAACCTCTCTTACAGATGTGTTGAGGCTTTTTTTATGGAGGTGAGATGCTGTATGTAATAGCTCCCAGAACGAGCCAAATGCAAAATAATCTGGAAAGAGCAGGAGGTGCTCTTAGAGCTTCTTCCAGACCATCAGTGCCATTGCACACGGGCTGAATGCAGCAGTATCTTGCTCTTTGTTTTTAAGGGAAAGGAAGCCCGGGAGCAAATACTTACTGAAGCAAACCTTGTCCTATTTGTCCCAAAGCCCTCAAGGAAGATGGAGGTTTTTTGGAAAAGATAACAAATTAGATATATAAAAATATAAAAATATTAGATGTATAGATTAAATGTATAGAAAGAGACAACATTGCCAGCACTTTCACAGCTCCTTTGTCTTTAAACAAAGATCATCATTAATTCAGCATTTCAGTGTAGACTACCAAGTTTGGTCTTCAGCTGCTAATTAGCACTATGCTTAAAAGTCTCTGTAGAACACCTTTTTTTGATGGTCACAAAAATATTAATATGTTGTATATGAACGGTAATTAATTTAAATGCATGGGAAATTTCAGTCATTTAACCTGACAATAAATTTAAAATACTTCTTTCAGGCTGAAAATATCATACTGGCCCAGTGTACCAAGCCCAAGAAACAGCAGTGCACTCCAAGATATGGCAAGTACTCTTCTGATAGCATGAAAAAATACACAGGGGAGACCTTTGATTAATCTGTAATGTTAAGTCATTTGTTCTTTCACACTTCACTCTACAACAGCTGGGAAGCCAGAGTAATATTCAAAATATAGGATAGGGGATGATTGTTATTTAGACATAGGCTGTATACACTTTTAAATTTAATAAAGGTCTCAGACTTTTTTGAGTACATTGTAGAGCATTTTTAAAGGCATGGTTCTTAAAAGAACAAATCAAAGCTGAATGGGGGTAGATGGAGTCTAAAGAGAGAAATTCAGTGTTTATATCCAGTAAGTTTTCACCAACTCAAACTGATTATTAATTTCAAGTTATTCAAAATACAAAGTAATGAATTGTGGCCTAATTCCAGAGAAGCCTAATGCCAGAGGCCATGTGACATGGTATTTTCTGAAGTCTGCTCCTCACTCCTCAGTCCCTACTTGCCTCCAAAGCAATCCAGGGGTTCTGGCTGGCAGCTGGCCGCTGTCTGAGGAGCATCTACTAGTCAACAGGCACCAAGGTTCAGCAGCATGCTCACATCTTGCCCACAGCTTTCTCATATGTTTTGATAAGTATACCTGAATTTCAGCACTAAAAAGGCAGGGAAATCAGCTGTTAGGAAAAAATAAAGCTGTTAGAAGCAGCTGCTGGAGACCACATTATCCGTCTTTGCCTATTAGTGGACTTATTTGTACTTTGCCTTCCTGCCTTCCCCCTTTTAATAAGATTTCTGCTGCAGTTTTGGTGACATCTGATAGTAAAAGTCCTCATCTTAGAACACCTACATTTATCTCTTAAGTCTCAGACCACCTACCACTGTGTTTTTGGAGCAGGGACTAGTACTGCTTCCCTACATAAATCTCTTTTTCTGGAAGACCTGAACTTAATTTGGCACTTGTCAATCTCGTAGTTTCTCTCTTGATCTTTAACAAGCAGACTTCTATCTAGTCAAATTTCAGGCATTGGCTAATAGGTATCTACAAGCCAGACATTGGCCAAAACTGGGATACAGAGTGAAGTAATCAGAAACAAAATTTCAGAAGACCCTGATAGTCTGCTGGTAATCAAAAGTTTTGCTGAATATCCGCATTGCTTCCTGTGATACAGCAAGTATGGATTTTCGTATTCTGGATCAGGACTTCCTCACTTGCTTTCTTCCTTTCTTCCACCTAAATGTAGATAAAGAAGTGATGAGTTCAGAGCTATTATAAGGTAGTCATTTTGCAGTGAAGAATTGCAAGTGAAATACGCTGAGGCTGCATGCTACAGAAAGGACAAATAGGTTTTATGAACCACAGTGCCACTTTGACATAAAATATTTAAAAGCAAAATATATAAATTTAAAATGCCTTTAACTTCTCCTTCAGAGACAAAGCAACTGTCTGAGAAAATGAAGTCTGTGTTAACCACACCTGGTAAAGAATACTGTAATGTTGATAACGTCAGACACAGAAACGCCAGATACCAGATAATGGTTTGGGAGAAAGCAGAAAAAGCACTATGTCAGGATACAGTACAATAAACAGGTTACCAGATACACTGTCGAGAAGCAATTTGGTATTCTAAACAATTAATGAACTGCGGAGAAGGGTATTCCCCAAATGGGCACTGCAAAACAGAGGCAGGGAGCAAATCTTGTTATATTCTGTACGTTTATTCTATCGCATTACAAGAGAAAAATACAGATATCTGATGTGGTATTGCTGAGATTTCAAAGAGCAGCATTCTTATTTCCCGGTCAGATCACAAATTGTAAGAAGAAATAAATTAAAAACAATACACACTTACTTATTTCTTGCAAAAAATATTTAGACCAATGGGGGG